>CANSZD010004234.1:0-110954 GCA_947648045.1 Beta corolliflora
AATTAGATCAGACTAAATAAATATTTAGTGCAGTCCTGTTAGGACTTAGGAGTACCAGTTTGATTTTTCCTCTCCTAGAATCCTACCCAAAAACTGCCTATTAACGATGGCTTATTGGAGGTGTGATAGGCGTCTCATAGTGAGATGTGAAATGACATCTCATAAAAATTTGCAAAAGTTAAGTCAAAGTTAAGTGCCAAAATAGAGTCATTGGTACGAAAATGTAACCGCACTAAAGCGGAAATTTGGTACAAAAATAGAATCAGTATTTTGGTACAACTTCTGACTTAATTTTGGTACCAAAAAATTTGTGAGATCTAATTTTGGCATCTCATTTATGGTTGCCAATACTTTCTCGGCTTATTGGCTCTTTACTTTATAAATTGTACTTAATTTGAATGAAAGTGTTATTCATGGCACATCTATTGTTACTTCTAGATTTAAACATTTTGTCAAACGCGTTGTAGTTTCTGAGGACAATTCTCCACGAAATTTTACTCCTCCCTTTCATATTTATATAGTGTTGAGTCGATGATAACTCCCTGTAAATTTTTAGTAAGACAAAAAGAATGTATTATTTAGGATTTGTATTTCATCTCGAAGAATAATTTTAAACCCGGTGGTTAGATAATTACTTACAAAGTGAAAGGTCAAAGGTGCGAGACTTATGACAAGCATTTTCTTCATTTTACGAGCAAAATCAAAAACTATTATATGATAAATCATGTCACCTATATATAGCATCATGTAAGCATTTGAGAGAAGGGACGACATGTGGCGAACTATAATTTTGGCCCATTATTATAATATATAATATATAATATATATAGGTATTGATGTTGTTATTTTCATCGCGTTCATCGAAAGAATTTGATAATATTAATTTAAGTATATATTTCCACTATTGCAAGTATACATTCTTTGATGGGGAGGGGAGAGAAATGCAATATAAATTAACTTTTTGTTGGTATATCGACTGTAAATCGAATGGTATTGCTGCAATTATTTTTCAAATTTCTAATGTGGCAAAACCATTTAGTAGTTTGATTTGGACTTTGTTTATACAAGAGGTAATGTAGCTTGGTGATAATAGTGATGATACTTATAGTGGACGGTCAAGGAATCAAATCCTCATGTACAACTGTTTTGGATCATTCAGAATATAAAGATAGGTGACATGTCGGAGCTTATATGGAACTTTTTACTTTGTTTCTCTCTCGTACTTTTTGGAACTTTCTCTTATAATGTATTACTTATTTTACTTTTGCAACTTCTCTTTTACAATCTACATCCTTTTCTTTTTTTTTACTTACGGCGTTCGGGTTTGCACAGTGCAAGAACCAAGGAGATGAGAGAGATAGAAAGATAACCTCATGCCATGTGCTTTAGGAGAGAGAAAGAGAGAATATATTGTAGGAACATATAGGTGCATATATAACGGAATTTTAGGAAATAATTTCCTAACATCTATCATAGGAGCATAAACATAATCAAACACATGAATCAATCAATAGGGATTAGATATATAACCTTTGTAGCGTGATTTCCCTATTGTATGCATGCAAGTTTCGAAGATCTCGAGACCCCCAAGTGTTGCTCCTCCAATCGGTCCACGAGCACCGGTTGAACACTAACGTCTGTTAGAACGAAAGAAAAGAATTATCTTGCTTTTAGGTGGTATAGGCGCTAGGTTAGGGGGAATAGATTAGGGTTTCACTAACTCTCTCTCTCTTGTGAAAAGAAATTGCTTAATGAAGTGATGCCAAAACCCTAATGTTATATCCTATATATAATAGAAGAATCCTAGGCAAGTTAGGAGAACTAATTCTCCTCCTATTCCCCTTATGACCTGGCCAACCCTAATCCTAAATGGATTTTTGAATTGCTTTGTCCAACTTTGACTTTTATAAGATTAATGTATTTTAGTTGTAGGCCAAATCAAAATTGTCCTACTAATCATATTTATTCTCTAGCAAGAAAATATGATTATTAAAATAATTAACTTTCTTATCTTCATAATTTAATTCCTATATATATTTAGTAATTGTCGGGATGTCTAAGGACATATTTTTCTTCACATATTGCTAAAAAAAGTTGCAAGTAATAGAGAATTGTCAAAAGTGGAAAACGTTGTAAATAATAAAACTAACGAAGCAAGTAATCCTCCCGTTTATGTTTATACTCATTTCACTTTGGGGAGAACCAAGGAGAAAGTATAAAAGTATGAGAGAGAAACTTAAAGGTGGAGGGAAAAACATAAAAGTAAGAGAAAGAAACTAAAAAGTGGGTTAAAATTTTAAAAAATGGATGACATGGGTGGAAAAAGAGAAGTTGGTATATGAGACATGTTACTAAGACTAGAAAAAGCAACAGTATGTAGATTAAAAAGAAACAACCAAAAAAGGAAAGTGTGAAGATTATAAAGAAACGGATGAAATATATAATATGTTACTTATCTCTTACTTTTTGGCATTTCTCTCTTACTTTTTGTTGTCCAAATAAGATAATATTTTCTATAGGAAGAACATTAAATTTTTTAATAGATAAAGCTAGAAGAACAAAAAGAGACTAAGAGCACCATTAATGATGAATGAAAAAAAAGATCGTCCCACTCTCTTTCTAACTTTTCTCTCTCTAAAAAATTACATCCCACAATCTTTTAAACTTTCTTCTTAACAATGAACAAAAAAAGATCATCCCAACTACTTTTCCTCTCTCTCTTACTTTTTGACCCCACCCAACTAATTTTTCTCTCTCATCACCCAACCACCATTATACAATATTTTTATTATTTAATTTTTAATGATATGAAATATTCATTATTAATTGCTATTATATTATTAATTAATTAAATTAATAATTTTAATATTATAATTATCATTTTAATAATTAAGTTATCTACATAATTAGCTATTATTAATACGTAGCATACGCAATTAGCGTTTTTTTATACTTATTAATTAGCGATCTTATAATTAAATTATGAGACACAATTAAGTATTTTTAATATATTTTTAATTTAGAGACACATAAATGAAATACAAGAACGAATTATAAAATTAATTAGGAAGGAAATACATAATGAAATGCTCTTAATTAGCGTTACGGCCAAACTTCTGCCATATATTGGCAACCAAATCACGTTTCAAGGATTGATGCACATGTTGATCTTCAATTGCATCTCTATTCGCCATGTAACTGGTTGATATCTACGATCCGATCATGATAATATTCGAATTCGTCGCCATTATTACTTGTGTTTGAAGTGAACTCGGTAGTATCTCGCGTAGTGTGCATATGTATCTCGTTCATCTTCCACAATCATGTTATGCATGATAATGCAAGACAACATGATATCATTGAGGAATTTACTCATCCCATGCAAGGGATGGTTTACGAACTATAGCAAGCGAGATTGCGGCACCCCAAATGCTCTCTCAACATCTTTTCGAGCTCCTTCTTGGTGTTGAGCAAATAACTTGTCCTTGCGAGTTTGAGGACATGTAACTGATTGAATGAATGTTGCCCAATTCGGATACATACCATCAGTGAGATAATAACCCTTATCGTATTGGTTACCATTCACCGTAAACTGCACGGGTGGTGCTCGACCTTCTAAAACATCCTTAAACACAGGAGATCGGTGAAGAACATTCAAGTCATTGCATGAACCTGGTATCCCAAAGAAAGAATGCCATATCCATAAGTCACGATCAGCCACAGCTTCAAGAACTAATGTAGCAACACTAGCTCTTCCTTGATATTGTCCTTTCCATGCCGTCGGAGAATTTTTCCATTCCCAATGCATACAATCTATCTTTGCCGATCATTCCCTGGAAATCCACGTTCTTCACCGTACGCAAGTAGTCTAGCCAAATCATTTGGAGTTGACCGTCTCAAGTACTCGGCACCAAATTGGTTGATAACCCCCTTCGTGAATTTCATTAATGCTATTCGAGATGTGCTTTCACTAATTCGCACATACTCGTCAAGCGAGTCCGCCGCTAAGCCCGTACGTAAGCATTCGTATAGCAGCTGTACACTTTTGAAGGGGAGATAACAATCTCTTTTTTGACAACATTGATCAAGAATTCATCTATTTCTTGATCAATGTTTGCTCGGGATGATCTTATTTCATCCTCAGAACTAGATGAACTTGAAGCGGTAAAGTTTAAGTTGAAGGAGTTCATTGTATAAATTTGACAATGTGTTTATATTTGGTGTGAGCAAATGGTGAACAAGGAAGCATGAGTTATATAGCAGAACAATAATACATACTAAGTAGTACAATAATGTAAAAGCAAAGCAAGTACACAATAATGTATAAAGCAAAGCAATACAATAATGTAAAACAGTTTGGTGATAGTAATTGCGAAAAGGATTGAGTTGGCTGAACAAACTCATCATAATCATCATAATCATCACCTTCATCATTATCACCTTGTTGGTAATGACCAACATCCTCATCAACATCATTGTATTGAGATGAATCTTCTTGATATTGAGAAAATTCATAATTAGGATCAGGTTGATGATATGAAAGGTTGGCATTTTCAGATGGAGATTCATGGTAAAGGTTATCATATTGAGGAGAATAATATTGAGAATTTTCACCCCTTTGATTCGTAAGTATTTGAGAGGGTTGACGATAATTTGACTGATTTTGAGAGGGTTGACGATAATTTGAGTTATTTTGAATGGTATTTGAGCGATTTTGTTGCCTAGGCATTTGATTTTTTGAGCGGTTTTGGGGTTGGTTTCTTATATAATTAGGATTATTGGGCTCCATAATTATAAGAATTTTAAAATAAAAGAGCAATAGAAGAAGAGTTAATGAAATAAATTAGAACAAGTAGAAGAAATTAGTGAAGGAAGATGGAGAAAATTAAGTGTGTCCAAAATATAGCAAAAGGGGTCTCTATTTATAGAGCTCGAAAAAATAGAGCCGTTGGTATTTTTTTTTTTTTTGATTTGTATTTTTTTAAATATAACCGTTGCAAAATTTACAACGGGTATATTTTTAATGCCCAATAGTAAGCTGACATGTGGAAAGGGAGACATTTGGCGCACAATCATTCGCTGAATTCGCTTTACGCGTCAGCGTGTCAACGCTGACAAGCCGACGCGTAAAGCAAATTTTTTTTGCCTTCCGTCAGCCAAAACGCTGCGTTTTGGCTGGAGCTCTCTCACAGCTCCAGCCAAAACACAGCGTTTTGACTGCTGGAGAGGCAAAAAAAATTAAAAAAGTCGGATCAGGCAGTGGGTCCCACTCCCACGCCTGATCATGCTTTCAATCGTGGGATACAAATTTTTTTTGCCAATCAACCAACAATCTTATTCTCAATCATCACTAAGGGAGCCCATTTAAGATCAAGCACATAATCTTACTTTTTTTTTCACCATTAAGGATGCCCTAAGGGAGTAATATACTAAAGATAATAATAAACTACTTTATAATATGATATTTGTTAGAACTAGAACTAGATGCAACTTTAGCTTTAACTTTAACACTTACATTACATATTAATATAAAATTATAAGAAAAAAGGAGTAATGTATTGAAACTATATACAACTATGAATCATCATAAGAAGAAATCCTCTGTGTGTGTATATATATATATAATGAGAGAAGTTGCTATCTTAAATATATACATTATTGAGACGACTAATTTACTTAACATTTTCAATCCTTATGTTAGTTATAATATATCTATAATAAGATCCGGTCAAAGTAAGATATGTGAAAAGTGCCCAAAATCAAAATTGTAAAAATAAAAGGAACGCGAGGGAGTAATACTTTCCAAGTTCAACACAAAATATTAAGCACTCAGTACATAAATACATTACTTTTTTTGGATGGAAAGTATTTTGAACATTGTAAATAGAGGTAGAAAACAGGTTATTTGATTTGGGTTATGGGTTGGGTCACTTCGGGTTAACTGGATCTGGTTTGTGTCGGCTTATTTTCAAGTCGAGTTTTTGCTTCGAGTCGAATCTATTTTCAGATCAAAGTCAATATTTGAATATAATGTATAATCTTAAAAAATAAAAAGATAACTAAAATAAAATATTTTTATTCAACAGTTACAAACAACAGGTAGGAATAATAAAAGTATTAAAATAATAATTGACAAAAATTTGGTTTATTTTTAGTGGGAAATCAAGTTGCCTGTATAATTATTCGTTTTAATTGGGGCCAAATCATTTCGGGTTGGGTCAAGTTTGGGTGTGTCGATTCGAGTCATTTTAGACTTCGGCTCACTATTTTCGGGTCTGATTCGTGTGTCTAAACGGTCATTCTAATCGGTCAACTCATCACATTAGTTGAGTTTTTTCAGATCTAATCGTAGTGCATTCCTTTTCCAGTTTAACTTCTACTAATCAACTTTTTTGAGTTTTATGCCTTGTACTATCTCCGTCCCAATCTAATTTTTTATTCTCCTTTTAGTGATTATGTTTATGGTTGTGGGAACTATGTTACTGTAAAGAGAACTAAAATGATATTTTGGGGGGACAACTTAAAATGACAATGGGGTAATCTTTTAGAGATAAAGGGAGTGTGACTTTGCTAAATAGATTTTCTTTTGTGTAATACATCATTCTTCTCATAAACTTTGCTTAATTTCTTCTTTCTTGGTCTCCAAACCAAGTTTTTGACCATTCACATCCTTAACTATACACGCATTATCTAAAATTAAGGAAATGATATATGCAGCCCTAAGGATTGCATATAAAAAGCTAAAATGAAACTATTAAGCAATAAATAAGCATAATTTACATTGATTAACTCGTGATTATATCATAAATTTCCTAAATTAATACTATTGTAGGAAATAAATTTAATGCTTATTTGCAACCCTAATGAAATTCATAATCACGAGTTCAATGTAAATTACTAAAAATATATGACATAATCAGCTAACTAAAAATATAAAAACAACTTACTAAAAATATATCATAGGATCGCAAGCATAACAAAAATATGAATCGTATATTATGGATTAGAATAATGTACAACTTTTGTAGCATGAATTCCACAAATATGCTAGTAATTGAGATCAACTGTACTCCAAATGTTGCTTCATCTACTTGGTCCACAAGCACCAAATGAACACCCACATCTACTAGAACGAAAGAGATTGATCAGATTCACTCTCTTACTTTTAGGGGTAAGGGGCGCCAATTCCAAGGAGAGAGTTAGGGTTTTCTTTCTCTCTTTTTGTGCCTCAAAGATATTGGTTAACCTTAAGTACCTAAACCCAATAATATAGGAGATTAGCTTTAATTAAGAGAATAAATTAACCCCTTTTCCCTCTCCTTGTGGCCGTAGGCCATATTGAGCCCGTTACGGGCTTGTTTTGGTTTTCAATTGGTTGCTACTTGCTATAATGTGTGACCTCATAGGATTAGTTTATTCTACTTGTAGGTCCTATCCAATTGTCATACTAAATGCTTTTATTCTATAGTAAGTAAAGCCATTTACTAAAACAACTTAATTAATTATCTCCAAAATTTATTCATATTTATATTTAGTAATTACCGGAAATTGTTTAAAGACATGCTCCTTCAATGACTTATGTTTATTGCAAAAGCATAGATGATCCACATCATCCAAAAAGAATTACCATATGTAAGGGTAAATACTTCATCCCTTGCTCTATTACCATATGTACGTCTAAATACTATACAAATGTTATTAAACAACCTTCTCTCTCATACCTTAAACATAATACTTCCTCTCCTTTTTTATCAACCACTATAATCTTGAACACATACTTCCTCTGTTTCTTTAGTTGCAACATTTATCTTTTCACATTTATCGAGACACTTATTTGAACGTTAATATCTCATATTGGGTGTAAGTAAAAATTATAAAAATTTGATATTTGGAATCATCGCATTGAGACGAATCTAACAAGACCCCACTTGACTATGTTCTTTCTTATATAACTAGTTTTTGGACCCGTGCAAAAATGCACGGGAAGAGATTTGCTGAATAAGACTATGGCTACAACGAAACAAAAAAGAAGTAACTAAAATTGTCCGTTTATGTTTACATGGTATGAAAAAAATAAATCATAAACACTGTCAATCATAAAATGTATTTGAAATTATACATTTCGGAACACTTCTTTACAAACAACATAGCTTTTAGACCCGTACAAATTGTACGGGGATTTTTTTGTTTTATAAATTCAGAATTTTATGATGTTTCTCCTAAATCATGGTCTGAATATTAACTTGTGATTTAAAGTTATTATAGTCATATATTTAATGTTATGGTGGAACACGTGACCAACAATATTTTAGAAAAAAGCTGACTGAAAATTTCTTCGCTCTGCCCATTTAAATAAAATCGTAATTCGCACCACTACTAATACTCAATCATGCAACCACTTCCACTCCTGCATTCTACAGTCATGCTCTCCCCCTCTTTCTTGTTGTCTTGCACCACTGTTGCACTACACCAGGCCACCCACTGGCCACCACCCCCACGGAGCTACCTTGCTTGCGGCGAGGAACTTCATCAGATGTTATCGTATAGAAAATGTTGGTATATTGTATAATTTAAGGGAGTGATTGCACACAAATGGGAATCATCAATGACCTGTCACAAAAGTCTCATCATATTATTTCCTTTATATAATACGTTATTATATTCCTGAAATTCCAAGCAACCTTTTTATAATCATATCGTGTATTATGAATATATCAAATTGGCTTACGACCCATATGTTCAGTAACTAATGTAGCTAATATTATGGTGGTACACGTGACCAACCATTTTTCTTTAAAAAGGTTTCTTGAAAAAGTCTTCGATGTGCCCATTGCTTCACTTAGAAGCTCAGATAAAATCACAATTCGCATCACTACTTGCACTCAATCATGCAACCACTTTCACTCCCGCTTTCCCCAGCCCACTCACCCTCTATTTCTTGTAATCTTGCATCATCATTGCAGGTGCACCGGATCACCCATCGACCACCACCCACCAGGCAACCACTACTTGCACGGGGAATTTCTTCAAACATTATCTATTTAGAAAATTTTGGCGGATTGTACAATTTAATTAAGGGAGTTATTGCACAAAAATGATAATCTTCAATGACCTGTCACAAAGTCTCATCATATTATTAACGTTATCTATACTGTTTTATAGTCTTGTATCATTGTATGTCACGTTCAAAATTAATATGAATTAATTTTTAATACTCTCTTTGCTTTAGAGTAATCCTATCACCTTTCATAATCTTTTCTCTTAATAGTATTTACACTTTTATGGTGGAAAGGATCCAACTATTTAAAGCAACTTTTGACTTTGTTACATTATGTTTATTTGTCATCTTATATTATGTGATTTTTCCTTTTTTATTCATTATGTTCTCCGGGTTATAGATTTCAGGTTAATATTTTTTTCTATTTGTTAGAAAGCACCAAATATGTTGCTTATTTCACGTATCTTGATATTTTGTAACTATATGCAAATGTTTAACATTCATTCTTACAATTATATTTTCATTCTATTAGTAACATTATATGATAATATGTTTGCACGAGACTCCATTGGTCATCAAATAATTATCTTGTACACTATTTTTCATGCATTCATAAATAATTATCTTTTTACCTTAAATTATAATTTACTCCTCCGAACCCATGTGATATGAATCCCTCCACTAATTATATCTCTCTCACACACTCTTCTCATATTCATGTGATGTGGAGCCCTCCACTGTTTCTCTTTCTTACTCAATCATTTTTTTTATTTATACTTATACACTATTTGCCAACTGGCGGGTGCGGATTTGTCGTGTACACCCAACCAAAGATAAATTTTCTCCTACTCTCTTTTACAATTAAATGTAGAAGGGAAGTAAGGTTCGTATCCACAGGGAAACAGGGACGAATTTTATGTTTAGTGTGAATTAGTACCTAGATGACTCTAAGGGTCGAGTAACCTAATAAAAAGGGGGGTTTTTCGAGAGAGTTATGAATAAACTACAACTAACTAGCAAATAAATAAAATGAGAAATCAATATGGGAAGATCTTGAATCCGGTTAACATCCACTTCAATTCATTATCAATCATTGAACCTCAACTCTAATTATTTCCATGATTATCTATTGTTGAGAATTAATCTCGTGTTCTCCTTATTCTTAGTTGAATAGCACGATCAGCGTGACTATAAAACCCTAACTAAAGGATAACCTAGTCCGATAGCGTCTAAGTTCAATCCAATAGCAGCAATAAACACAGAAAACCAACAGACCTGCTAACGTCATACAAGCGATAAACATTCAACAGTTTATTCAATTTCCCCAAGAAATAACCAAGACGATCAGCATCTAAGTTACTCCCTAGTTTGCTACAAATTGATAAAAGAATAAAACAATCCGATTCTATTCTTAAATCTAGCATTAGATTAATTACACAATCAAACTAGTAACGTTCCTAGCATAATCATGCAATAATCATAGAACACAATCATAGAAATTAAACCATAATCAAAGAAACTAAATAGAGAGGAAAGATCTCACAATAATGCTTGAAGCTTCATGTTAATCTTGTTCAAGAACAGGTTCAAGCTACAATCGGCATAGCATAAGCCAATTCCATAATTGAAATCTCCAAAAACTAAACAAGAAAATAAAAACTAAAAAGAGAAGATAAGAAGAGAAGAATGGAGTGTTGGAGATTCTCTCTCCTTAAGTGTGTTGCCCCCTTAGGTCCAAAAACAAGTTTGGTATTTATACTAAAGCATAAAAATCAACCGACAATTACACCGACCTAGGAGTCGCGAGGTGCGGTATAGGTCGCACCGTGCGATGAGTTACTGCCTCCAACACGAGCTGAAGAGCTGGGCAGGCCAAGAGGTCGCGAGGTGCGAGCAAGGGGTCGCGAGGTACGAGCTCTTGTCTTTGGGCGAGTCTTTGCCCGAGCGCGCACGCGGAGCCGGGCGATGATGCCGAGCTTGCGTCTTTGCTTGGGCGAGGCTGGCCGGGCAAGCTTGCGGTAGTCTTGAGCTTGCGGTGATGGGCGATGATGCTGGCTGCTCGGTAGGCTTGGTGCTATGCTCGGCTACGCCTTGCGGCGATGCTTGATTGGAACATGTGGCGACGCTTGGCAAGTATAACGATGTTGAGTCGTTCCAAACACTAATGCTTCTAGGAGCTCGGAACTTACAACTTTAACTATAATTAATATACAAAATTCCGAACTTCCGCTAAGAGCTAAATAAAACGAAAACGTTAACAATTATGATCAAGACCCTTAGCAAAAAGCACCCAAAATATAATATAAACACCGTATAACTTGAGCGTATCAAATACCCCCACACTTGAACTTTACTCGACTTCGAGTAAACTCCAAAGTGAGAATCACCAAATAAATCATCACCCAAGCTATCGACACCAACCTACACTCCCCATCAACTACATCATCATCATCACATCTTAACAATATCCGCTCAAAACCTAAACGTAAGGGATGATGATTCCCCCACACTTAGCTTCAAGCTACTATCAGAAATACAGACGCGACAACAATAATCACCAAACGACAACCAAAATGTGAGCTCAAATCCTGAAGGATATCAAAGGAGTTGAACTCACTCCAATGCCACGATCAAAATGACAGCTCGCCTAAAACCTCAAAAGATAATCTAAAACTACTACTACTAGTACAACCAACCTAGATAAGCAAGACATGGAACAAAGAGAAAAAGGGATAAATTCCATGCTTACTCCCAAAAACAATCAATCAACCAATGCAAGTTCAAATCCCTATTTGCTAAGGACTCAAACTTAACTTCAATATTGATCTCCAATTCACCAAAAATCATCAAAAGAATGTGAAAGCCAACTATAAATAGATCTTCACAAAACAAAGGATGAATTCATTAACCCAACCCGAAGACACCTTCCGCCTTATGACACCAACTCCGGCAAATGAGTTTTCAAAGTATATAATTCTCTCTTAATCTCTCATTTTGCCTAGGAGCCCTTTCGGGTTTTCATCCTAGCTTCTCACATTTTTTTTTCTTTTCTCTCATCTATTTCCGGCTCACAAAACTCACCCGCTCAACTAGCTCTTTTTTGCATAGGCCGCCCTTTCGGGTTTTCGACCTATCCGAGCCCCCAATTTTTGCCCGAGTCGCCCGCCCTTGCGGGTTTTCAACTCAGCGGGATTCACTTCATCACTTTTTTTTTTATATTTATTTTTTTTTTATTTAATTTTTTTTTTCATTTTTCATTTCAAATTAAAAGTAATATATACAACATAGATACATGAGAATGAGAATACCCTCCCCCCTACTTAAACTACACATTGTCCTCAATGTGTCGACAATTAAAAGAAAAAGTAAACTGAAAAAAAGGGGGGAAATTTGAAAATCGGGTAAATCGAAGATCGAAAACTTAAGACTCATGACAAACAATCCGTCAAACTCAAATTTATTAACAACACCAACTCAAATCTCATAACTCAACTCACAACCCTCTCCCTCGAATTACTCAAACAAATGATAAATTCAAATTTTTAAATTCTTGAGATTTGCACCTAGTTTAAGAGATCGAAAAGATACAACAATCTCACCGTTCCAATTTCGCCAACTCCTAGCGGTTGAACTCTTCCCAACGGGTTTTTCTTTTGTGGACTTGGGCTCAAAGTGGATTAAGATTTGTTGTGGTTCTTTTGAGTGGGGGGTTAATGTGTGATATAAAATTTATTGTGGTGGTGGAAATTTGATGAGAAATAAAGGAAAAGAAAGAAAACAAAAGGGGTCTCGGGTTGCCTCCCGAGAAGCGCTGTTGTTTAAAGTCGTTAGCTCGACTTAGTACCTTAATCTCAAAAATTGGGCTTGTGCTCCATGTGTGACAATGGTGGCTCCATGTCAACCTCCAATTCAAGTACCTGCAAAACAAATTGAGAAGAACTCTTGCAATGCATCGTTAGTGGTACGAGTTTCAAAACAAGGTGGTAAATCGGGAGGCTTTTTTCCGCTCTTTCAACTCCGGCACCATAACTTTGCATGTTAGTAGGAGACGCACAATCCTCAACCAAGACATCATCAACATTCATCGACTCATCAACCTTCTCAATATCAAGAACATCATGCAAAACAGAGTCAACAATGTTAATAGAGCAAAGAGGGTTATCATCCTTAATCAAAGGCTTAGAATCATTGATTTTAAACGCCTTTACCTTTCCCTCAAATTCCATGGTCAAAGAACCAGCGCAAACATCAATTTTAGTGCAAGATGTTTTCAAGAAAGGTCGCCCCAAAAGGATTGGGGCGGCATGCTTATCAGGTTCCATCTCCAAAACATAAAAATCAGCAGGAAATTTCAATTTCCCAACCTTAACTAACACATCCTCTAATTTACCCCTAGGATAAACATAGGATCTATCAGCTAATTGAATCACCACACCAGTTTCATGCAAATTGCCAAGTTTCAAAGACTTATACAATGAATATGGAATCACATTAATTGACGCACCTAAGTCTAACATGGCTTTAGGAAACATGGTGTCACCTATAGTACATGGGATGGTAAACATGCCTGGGTCATTGCACTTTTGAGGTAATTTCTTTTGAAAGATAGCAGAGACATGCTCGCTAGCCTCCACTTTTTGCACTCCCTTTTGTTTTTGCTTTCTATTCGAAGTACACAATTCTTTAAGGAACTTAGCACACCTAGGTACTTGATTTAAAGCATCAAAAAGGAGAATGTTTACCTCACATTTACGAAAGATTTCGTAAATGTCTTTGTTGCGCTCTGCATTGCGGGTTTCTCTCAATGCCTCGGGAAATGGTGGCTCTGGTTCATATGGTGGAGGAGGTGATTTTCGGACTTGCTCCTGTTGTAGAGGTGGTAATGATTTACAATCTGTTGTCGGATCATGCTCGATCACCTCTTCCACTGTCTTTTTGTCTCGAACCACCAACCTCTCTTTGCTTTCAATTTCCGCTCCACTCCTCAATGTGATAGCACTCACGTTCATTTTAGGGTTGAGTTCCGTTTGGGATGGCAACCTCACCGAATCCCTAGCCTCTAACTTGGTTACAGCTCCTGCAATTTGGCTTACTTGGCTCTCCAAGTTCTTGATGCTCGATCGAGTTTCCTCTTGGAACTGCACCATGTTACCCTGCATGTTAGTCACATTTTTAGTTAAAGCATTTAACATTTCTTCAGTGGACATGCTAGAGCTCGAGTCTCGGCCTTGGGGCCTAGGATAAGGGTGTGGTGGTGGCCTGTTATAGTCTCGTTGTTGATGTTGATTGCCAAATCTGAAGTTAGAATGATCTCTCCACCCTTGTTCGGAAGCATAGGAGTAGGGATCATGTCTCTGTAATGCTTGTTGGCCTTGAAAACCTACAGCTTTGACCTCTTCCCTAAATTCTTCTTGCATTTGAGGGCAAACATCAGTATAATGATCTAACGAACAAATTCTACAAGCTTTTACCTGTTGAACTCTATTGTTCTTTACCATGTAATCACGCATCATTGATGTGAGAGCTTGTACTTGACCCTCCTCGGCCTTTGAAGAGCTAGAACCTGGACTTTCAACATTTGCTCTACGATGATTCGATCTTCTATCGAACCTGTCTCGAGTCTTCGACTAGTTCTTCAATGAGTTCTCTAGCTGCAGTTGGGGTTTTGTTTATGAAAGAACCTCCACTAGCAGCATTCACCATTCGCACATCTTCTTCAGAAGAACCATTGTAAAAGTACAGAATAAGGTCTTCATCAGAATAGCCATGATATGGACAACTAGCACAAAGTCTCTTGAACCTCTCCCAATATTCGTAGAAAGACTCATCGTGTTTCTGCTCAATATTGTTGATTTCCTTCTTTAATGTTGATGACTTAGAAGCTGGGAAGAACTTCTCAAGAAATCGCTTCTTCATTTCAACCCAAGTGGAAATGCAACCAGGAGGAAGATAATATAACCAATCTTTAGCTCCATCCTTCAAAGCAAAAGGAAAAGCTCTCAACTTGATTTGTTCATCCTTTGCTCCACTTGGTTTCATGCTAGTACAAACCACGTGAAACTCCGAAAGAAATTTGTTTGGATCTTCTCCATTGAGCCCATGGAACGAAGGAAGCAAGTGTATCAATCCCGACTTCAATTCAAAAGTAGTGCCTTCATCAAGAGCCGGAAATGAGATGCACAATGGTTGTTGATCAAGGTTAGGAGCCGTGAGCTCCCTCAAGGTACGAGTTTCAATCCTCGGAGGCATCTCTTCCTCCACTTCAACGTTAAAAGATGATTCTTGAAAATTTTCTCGCAAAATGTTTCTCCACCTGAAAAAAGAGTCAATTCTAATTCGGGATCGTAATGCAAAGATTCTTTGTTAGTAGTACGAGTGTTAACCATAAACAAAGAGCACAAGCAATACAATCCAAAAACACACTAAATACAAACTAGTAACACCGTTTCCCCGGCAACGGCGCAAAAATTTGGCGGGTGCGGATTTGTCGTGTACACCCAACCAAAGATAAATCTTCTCCTACTCTCTTTTACAATTAAATGTAGAAGGGAAGTAAGGTTCGTATCCACATGGAAACAGGGACGAGTTTTATGTTTAGCGTGAATTAGTACCTAGATGACTCTAAGGGTCGAGTAACCTAATAAAAAGGGGGGTTTTCGAGAGAGTTATGAATAAACTACAACTAACTAGCAAATAAATAAAATGAGAAATCAATATGGGAAGATCTTGAATCCGATTAACATCCACTTCAATTCATTATCAATCATTGAACCTCAACTCTAATTATTTCCATGATTATCTATTGTTGAGAATTAATCTCGTGTTCTCCTTATTCTTAGTTGAATAGCACGATCAGCGTGACTATAAAACCCTAACTAAAGGATAACCTAGTCCGATAGCGTCTAAGTTCAATCCAATAGCAGCAATAAACACAGAAAACCAACAGACCTGCTAACGTCATACAAGCGATAAACATTCAACAGTTTATTCAATTTCCCCAAGAAATAACCAAGACGATCAGCATCTAAGTTACTCCCTAGTTTGCTACAAATTGATAAAAGAATAAAACAATCCGATTCTATTCTTAAATATAGCATTAGATTAATTACACAATCAAACTAGTAACGTTCCTAGCATAATCATGCAATAATCATAGAACACAATCATAGAAATTAAACCATAATCAAAGAAACTAAATAGAGAGGAAAGATCTCACAATAATGCTTGAAGCTTCATGTTAATCTTGTTCAAGAACAGTTCAAGCTACAATCGGCATAGCATAAGCCAATTCCATAATTGAAATCTCCAAAAACTAAACAAGAAAATAAAAACTAAAAAGAGAAGATAAGAAGAGAAGAATGGAGTGTTGGAGATTCTCTCTCCTTAAGTGTGTTGCTCCCTTAGGTCCAAAAACAAGTTTGGTATTTATACTAAAGCATAAAAATCAGCCGACAATTACACCGACCTAGGGGTCGCGAGGTGCGGTATAGGTCGCACCGTGCGATGAGTTACTGCCTCCAACACGAGCTGAAGAGCTGGGCAGGCCAAGAGGTCGCGAGGTGCGAAGGAACTCGCGAGATGCGATCAAGCAGGTCGCGAGGTGCGACCTAGCTCGCGAGGTGCGAGCTGCTGTGCTGGGCAGGTGCTGCTTCGACCGCGCACGCGAGAGCTGGGCGATGATGCCGAGCTTGCGGTGCTGCTTGGGCGAGGCTGCTGGGCAGGCTTGCGGTAGTGCTGAGCTTGCGTTGATGGGTGATGATGCTGGCTGCTCGGTAGGCTTGGTGCTATGCTCGGCTACGGCTTGCGGCGATGCTTGATTGGAACATGTGGCGACGCTTGGCAAGTATAACGATGTTGAGTCGTTCCAAACACTAATGCTTCTAGGAGCTCGGAACTTACAACTTTAACTATAATTAATATACAAAATTCCGAACTTCCGCTAAGAGCTAAATAAAACGCAAACGTTAACAATTATGATCAAGACCCTTAGCAAAAAGCACCCAAAATATAATATAAACACCGTATAACTTGAGCGTATCACCAACCATACCTACACCCCCTACTATATACTCTTAATATGTGTGTCCAAACCTTACATGACAATTATTCAACAATGAAGGGAGTATACTTTGCAGAACAATTTCCTACAATGGCGTCTAAAAGAAGAAATTCCTGTTTCAGTGCTAAGAAAAATAATAATTGCACAATTTGGGTCCAAATTTTGGTTCGTATAAAAGATTGAATGACATAGTGCTGGAGCAAAATAATTTCTTATTTTGGTGTTAAGCCAACTAATGATATTATTTCAAAATTTTATTTCACTTTCCAAAAAAGATGATTGTAATATGATTTTTTTCTAAATTTTTATAATGATGCTCATTATATGACTCTTTTTTGTAATATTGTTAGAGTATGCTATAAAGCAGTAAATGAAAGTTCAAGATTTAAATTTTATGAGTGTTATTCAATGATAAATTAAATTTCGATTTTGTGTTGTTATCTAAAACTTTTCCATTTTATCAATTGATTTATTTTTCATCCCTTGATGTTTTTGTTTGTGTGCAGCAAGTAAATGATTCATATGTTAATCTAGCTAATACTTGCATAGTACTAATTGATATTATTGGCAAAAACAAAGACTACTTCTGAATGTAAACATATATAATTTCTAATGTAATTTAGATCACTAAAAGAGGGATGTTTCATTTCCTGGTTCTACAAAATAATACTCACATTCTAATTAGAAATGTTTTTTTGTTTGAAACTTTCTTTTAATTAAAAAACAATAAACAAAGTAAATTAGAGAAATCGGAAAAAAAATTCTTCAAATAAATATATGACTTTGGCCAAATATTAATGATGTTTCAACATTTTATTTAACTTCCTAGAAAGATGGATGTAATATCATTTTTTAACTTTTATTTTAGGATTAATATGATTTTTAACGAACTTTTTATGATGGTGCCATTATTTATTACCTAAATTGTTCAAGACTCTTTCTATAATATTGTTAAAGTGCATTTCTATTATGTGACTAATATTATAAATCAAAATGGTTTTTGTCAAAATATTATAGGGTATTTTTTTTTTCTTATATACTTGGTTTCAACTGACATATACCAATTCTAAAACTTCTAATTCATTAATTTTCTGATTATAACATAAACCGTTTTCATTTTCATATTGTACATAGATATTGTAATTTGATTTTTTTATCCCACTCCCCAAAAAGTATAAAAAACTTACTTATGGTAGTTTTCTTAAATGAGAAACTTACTCATCCTACACTAACCCATGTGATGTAGGTCATTCACTTATTGTCTCTATTTCACACTCTCTCTTCATACACATATAGCATAGGGTCTTGCACTTATTTTCTATTTGTTAATCAATCAATATTTTATACTTACTTTTACTATATCGACCCAACAACCTAACACGACAATTGATTGAGAACGGAGGGAGTAATACATTTACCATGATATATAATCAGCCACATGAGTCATAGTAATCGATAATCAAATTAACAAAAATGTCATGATTTTATAAATCCATAATTTTCGTGATATTCCATAATTTACTATAACTTTGTGGGTAACAATGATTGATAATCAATCATATATTTAACAAAAAGCAATTATAATTTTGTAAGTACTTGCTTTTATAGAGATTGAAATTTTCCAAAATGCCCTTATAAGTTTGTATATTTAAAAAAAGAAAACCCAACCCAATATTGCTCCTCTTCGTGGTTGTTCCTCCAAATGCAGGAGTAAAACATGTCACCTTAGTGTCTTTTTTTTTAAACAAACGGGAATATTATATATATATATATATATATATATATATATATATATATATATATATATTACTTAATAAGACATAGCCAATGCTGAGGTCTTCAAAATATTACACATAGAAGAGCAATTCAGAGTACCTCTCAGATAGAGGAGCAAAATATTACATAAAGACAGTTGTTTTAAGAGCATTATAGTGGTAAGGCAACTAAGGCTAAGCATTAGTAGTTGGTGCAACTGGATTGTTCAGAAGGTCCGCTAGAGATGCATCATTGACGTTGTCTGGGCAAGTGAAGTGGTATTTCTTGGCCACCAGGAGCTGAGTACCCATCTGAGCCAAGATGTGTGCCACTCCATTTGTTGATCTAGGGGAGTGAATGATGAAATAATTATCATTGCTACTCAGGATAGCACTAATATCACGGGGCAAGTTCGCCATGGAGCTATTCATGTAGGTTTGAACATCAGAGGGCATCTGCTTTACCTTGATGTCCTTTATCTAGCTAAGTATTGTGTCAAATGTCCATAGAAGATTTCATTGATAGAGTCAAACCTGATAAATGAAAATTGGTGGTAGCATTAATAGAGTCAAACCTGATAAATGAAAATTTATGACAATTATATTTGATGGTAAGGGAAATATTATGTGGCAGTATAAGACACAAAACACAAAAGACCACAAAAGAAAAACGATTCAAAATTGGAATGATTTATGTGGAAGTTTAATATACTAATATGATTGTTATTGAAGTATAAAAACCCATGAACTTTTTTTTTTTTTGAAAGTATTGTAATGGTATTTAATCATTGCTAATTTGCTATTGAGTTAAAATATTTACAATATAATATTATACATTTATATACACATGTCAATAAAGTTAAAAAAATCAAAACCATTCATACAACTTGTCAATTGATTCTCTCGACTAATATTACACATTAGTTCACCAATCCAAAAACAATGTCAAATTTGCATTGATTACACTTTACACCATAACCATTTACATTATAATATTAGACATCTTATTGATTCAATTGATTGATATATTTCATGCAACAAAATGACCTAACACTTCATCTATCTCTCTCCTCATTTCATCTTCTCTTCATTGAAAATTAGTAACCTCCAGGAGAGATAAATTGAAAGATTTGTTTGACACACTTCATCTTCTCTCCTCATCATCTCACCTCTACGGGTTAAAAAAAATTGACACACTTATCTTTCTTTCTCCTCATTTCATCTTCTATTCATTAACCCCATTTCATCTCCTCTCCACGATTGAAACAACAAATTTTCTTGCCAATATTTCCTGCTCATTTCATTTATTATCAATAACAATTCACTCACCATGTTTTATATACATCAAAACTTTTTCGTATAATCTGTGAAAAAAAAACAACAATTCGGACATGGGTTGATTATGAGAAGAAGAAGAGACGGCATTGAAGAAATCTGTTCGAATTTGTTTTATAAATGTCGGCATTGAAGAAATCAGACGAATCATTCTATTATATATTAATCCAACAAAATTAAGAGGTTACTTTTCATGAAAACTTTTATTGCATGTTCCAATTGAAGAATTTGATTTTTTTTGTCCTTTTGTTTTGAGGATCAATTTTAAAATTTGGAGTCAAAATTCAACATGCATGCGTATATGGTCGATCCAAGTAGAATCAATGGTGTAATCGGATCATTTGACTCAAATTTAAAAGGTCAATTTTCATGGATATCTAACTTTGATTTCATGGTCCATTCGAATGAATTTGATTTTTTTTTAATTTGTGTTTTGAGGATCAATTATAAAAATTTGGGGATGAATTCAACATGCATATGCCTACATTGCTATGGATCAACTGAGTTTATTTATTTTATGAATTAATTAGAAATTGAAACTGAGAAGTTAGATTTCATGGATTTCTAACTATAATTATGTTTGAATGGGTTTTCAGTTCAGTGAATGATGACATATTTATAGTAATATATATATAAAAAATGAATCCCTTTTTAGGGCATTAATAGTTTTGCACGGGAATATAATAACAATAATACCATATAATCACGAACACAAAATTGAGTGAGTTATTTATGAGTCAACAAATTAAATATGATGATAATAAAACGGGTACTACGAACATAAAAACATACTAAGACATAAATGGTAGAAAAAAACAATACTAATAAGTTGTTGTATCCCTAATCATAGCTTTGCTATATAATCATAGATTGCTCATGAGTTTGCACAAAAAAAAAAGATTGCTCATCAGTTGGTACTGTTGACTTATAATTTTGGGTGCAACCCACTTTCACTCGTATGGTTTGCTGTGAAAGATGAATCTTCTTTGGAGGGGGATAGTGCTTCCATTAGAATAACACCACCGGAGAGAATATAATATAACTATGTAATATGTACTTTGAATGACTCCTACAAAGCTAGGGTATAATGCCTATTTATAGTGGCAAATTTGTAAGTCGAACAACTTATAATTCGGAATTAACAAAAATAATTCCTTAACATTAGCTGCATAATAGGGAATATTAAGAAGGGAATGTACTTGTTTCCTAATTTGTAGCAAGTACAATATCAATTACACGCATGATTGTAGGGATTATTTTGACCGTTTTATTTCCTAAATTACTAATCTGGTTGTAGCCTTGTAGGCAATTACACGCCTAAACGGCCTAATACAGCAATTAATAATCTTTCCTAAATAACAGCAATTCCAAAATCAATTAAATCCTTGATTGTAGGCAATTACACACCTAATTTGCTGAAGGATTGATTTGCTTGCCACGTGGACCATCTCATTGACGCCCTTAACGATAGAGCATGCCACATGTGCAAGAAAGCTCTAACTTCACGCCATGTGGCCTCAAGGATTCTGTTTTAGATATATATATATAGATGGTGCGAGATTACTTAACAAAGTTGGTTGATGAATAGTGACAAAAAGCAAATGTTGCAACTACAAAAAACACAGGTAGTATATACTTCCTCCGTTTAGAAATAGTTGCACCATTTCATGTTTTCACGCTTGTCGATGCATGTTTTCAAACATTAATATCTTTAGTTATCTTTAAGTAAAAAATATAAAAAGTTGATATCAAAAAAATATACATTAAGACGTATCTAGCAAGATCCTTCATGACCATATTTTTTCTAAAATATAAATCACCAAAGACAATCAAAGTGTAAGATGTGAATAGTAAATACTATGCAAATGGTGCAACTATTTCTAAACGGAGGAAGTATGTATAAAGGCAATGAAAAAAATAGAGATAAATGGTCCTCGATACCATATAAGAACATAGATGTATGACATGAAAAAGGTGTCAGAAATAGGTATAACTGATTAGTAGGAAACTTCCATAATTCGAAAATATAGTAGTTATTGAAGAACCGAAGAAGTATATAAGGTATACTTAATAAATAACCCTTTCTTTTCCGAGTTAGTCTTGCGAGGAAGTGGTCCACACTCATATTATTGTGGACCAAAACCACCCATACGACATAGTGATCCTTCTTTTCATATAATGAACCTTTTAAAATCTTAAGTTACACTAATATATTATTATCTAATATAGTGACAGTTTTTTTTATATAGTTACCACTTCTTACTTTAGTTTATCATAATGAAAATTTCATTTTATAACATACTAAGGGTATGTTCTCCCCACATAGTCACCTTTTACAATTTACATCAACTCTTCTTTTATATGTATTTTGTGACACAATAACCCGTTTTTTCATAAATCACATATAATTATTATCATTACTATTAGTTATAATTTAATTCAGTTCAGTTCAGTTGTTTTATGCCGAAGAGAACAGGCTCTAAAGTTTTTTTTTCTTTTCCTTGATATTTTTTCTTACATAGATAATAATATTTGTTAATAAGGGAATAGAGGAGAGATTTTTTTTTTTATTATTAGGAAATTAAGTCGCCAAGGGCTAACCCCTATTCTTACTAGCGTAGGAAACACCAACACATTGGTTGGTAAGGCATGCTTTATAGCATCTTAGAAATACCCCAAAGATAATCTTGGGGGTAAGGATCGAACCCCTGACCTCAGGGGCCAAGGGGCTCTACCCACTTGAGCTAACTCCTATCCTTGGAAATAGAGGAGAGATGATTCCATTTATTACAAGTTTAAGGAATATCTCTAAGAAAATTTCCCACTAAACGTGAGCTCCACTGTTATTTGAGCACCTATTTAGCTATTTCCTCTAATCAAGAAACTTCGTACTCCTTCCTCAACTTTCTAATATTTTAGTCATGAAACTTCTTATAGTATTTTTTAATGGAAGTCCTCAACCTGAAATTTTTCAATAATTTTGCATGAAAGTGAGTAAATTGGAACATTCAGAAAAATAATGAGACTATTCCAGTGAGGATGACCTAAAATTAAACAATCCATTTAAATGTCATGGTGTACGTTCCATGCAAGTTGGCACTTGGATTCTTGGAAGGCAGAGTTCCAATCTTTATTTTTTTGTTTGGGGTTGTGAGGTTGAGTGTTTTGTACTTTCAGAGCCTCAACTGAGATCTGAGTAGATTGATCTGATCAGTCTACCCTACTTGTTTGACGGATCTTAATTAGTGCAAATTAATCATCGGAGCGTGAAATAGATTAAGAAGCGTTTATGTAGGGAATATTATGCGCCTTGCGCGCCTGTCCCCACCCAAAAAAAAACTATACCATCAATCTCTATTATACTTCCTCCGTTCCAAAATAAGTGAAACACTTTTCTCATTTATGTGAGAGCTTTTTGAGACAAGTGTTTCACTTATTTTGGAACGGAGGAAGTATATGGTTACACATGTGGCGAAACCAAAAAATAGATAAAGGGGAAAAAATAGAGGGATAATGTAGGAATTTATGCCTTGAATCTGGTTGAATATCGTCGAAGGGAGCTGTTCGCAGGGCCGCCCGGTCAAGTCGGGTAGTGCCGCCCGACCGGGCGGGATCGAATGTCTTAGCAGGGGGCGAATTGCAGGTCGGCCTAGCAAAAGACGACCAACCCGACAACCCGATCCGAACCTAACCCGTTTAAAGCGGGTTATGGTTGAGATTTTCGACCCAATTGAGTAAATGGGTCGACTTGACCTGATCCGTTTATTAAATGGGTTAGGTTCAGGTCGAAAATTTCAACCTGAAAATAACCTACTTAACCCATTTAATTAATTGGATCGGGTTCAGGTCGGGTTGACCCGCCTAACCCATTTAACTTAGTATTTCAAACTTTCAGTGTTTCTAGTTCCATACTTACTAAAGGGACCTATTTTACTGTTTGACATGGAATTGAGCTAAAGTCCAACCACTGAATGAGGTTATTAACTTGCCCTAACCCCTAATATATATTAAAATAAATTAGGGTTTCACTTTCTTTGTCACTCATTCAATCTCTAGAGACTCTCTAGCCGTAAATCACTCTCACTTTCAATTTATTTTTTCACTTTTACTCTCATCTCTCTTCTAGCCATAAACGTGACGCCACCAGCAGCTACCGCCACCAACCGCCTAATTTTTCTACTGTAACTTTGTAATTTAGGACTTGGTATTTTGCTTAATTATGCTTATCTTTTTTTTCTTAAACATATTAACTTTGAAGCCTTGGAGCTACTGCTGTACTAATACTGAATAATTGGGTATGTAATTTTGTGATGCGAGTTTGTTGTTCGCACTTTGCATGTGGCAGGACAACATAATGCAGATAGCCTTTAATGGCCTTAACTAGAACATATGAAATTTTAGGAGTTTGAGATTATTAGTTTAGTTTTTGCCTTTTAATGTTGCATTGTAATTATCGATTTTAAATGGGTTGATCGGGTGAAGTCGGGTCAACCCGGTTAATTCTAACATGGTTGAAAATTAAACAGGTTAGGCAGATCAAATCAGGTCAACCCGTTTATAAGCAGGTCAGGTCAGGGTTGAGATTCCAGACCCGTTTAAATGGGTCAGGTTCAGGTTTAGGGGTATCTGACCCGTTTATTTAATGGGTCGACTTGAACCCGATCCGACCTGATCTGTTTGCCAGGCCTAATTGCAGGGCGCCCGATCGGGCGTAAGTACCGAACTTACGACCGGGCGATGGTCGCCTGATTGGACCCGAGGCAATTCTGGAGTGGCGAGTTACCGCCCGATCGGGCGGATGTCGCCCGACCCGTTCGGGCGGTGGGCTTGTTGACGCGGAAACGCGTTTTTCCGAGTTTGGTTATAAATAGGCTTAACCTAATTTATTTATTAGACAGATTAGTTCATTAATCACATCTGTAATTCTGTTTTTCCTCAAGAGCAATAAAACTATTCTCACTCTGCCCGTGGACGTAGCCAACACTCCATTGGTGAACCACGTTTAATCTGTGTGCGTTTTTCTTTGTTTTGGATTCGATTATTTTTTCTTTCTCACATCTGTCATAACAAATTAGTATCAAGAGCTTTGTGTTCGATCTGGGTGAGAAAGATGTCTGGGATGAATGTGAAAATTGTTAAATTCACTGGGAGAAACAGTTTCAGTCTGTGGCAAATCAAGATGCGGGCTTTACTGAAGCAACAGGGGTTGTGGGCACCGTTGGCAAAGAAGTCATCGGATTCAGTTACCTCTGAGATGGTCGTTCTGGAGGAGAAGGCACATTCAACGATTATGTTGTGTCTGGCTGACGACATAATCATTGAAGTCGCGGAGTCGAAAACCGCATCTGGTCTGTGGTTGAAATTAGAGAGTTTGTATATGACAAAATCTCTAACCAACAAGTTGCTTTTGAAGCAACGTTTGTTCAGTCTGCGCATGCATGAAGGTACACCTCTTAGAGATTACCTATATCAATTAAATACGATTTTGTTAGAATTGCGTAATATTGATGTTAAGGTGGATGATGAGGATGCTGCTTTAATTCTGCTTGTTTCTTTACCGTTATCATATGAGAATTTTGTGCAATCTTTTTTTGTTGGTAAAGATTATGTGTCCCTAGAGGAAGTTAGATCATCTTTGCAAACTAGGGAATTGCGCCATAAGGCGTCCTGGTACAGGTACAGATAATCAGGCCTTTGGGTTAGTGGCCAGTAGTAGTAAGGGACATGGGAATTCGGAAAAAGAATTTCAGAAATCGGAAATTCCAAGGGGGGTCCTAAACCTAATCATATCTGTAATTACTGTAAGGAGAAGGGGCATTGGAAAAAAAATATCTTAAAAAGAAGCATCAGGAAAATAAATCTGGGTCTTGCAGCAGAAAATTCGAATTCTGAGGATGATCTTGCTTTAGTTGCTAATGAACAAACACATTGCAGTGATGTGTGTGTTTTAGATTCTAGAGCGTCGTATCATATGAGTCATCATAGGGAGTGGTTCACTACTTATGAGCAGGTAAATGGGGGTAATATTTCAATGGCTAACAGTGCAGTCTGCAAGACAGTTGGAATTGGCTCTATCAAGATCCGGACACATGATGGTACATTTTTGCACATTGAACAATGTTAGGCATGTTCCACAGATGACCAAGAATCTGATTTCACTTAGTCTGTTAGACAGTAAGGGGATCAGTTTCAGAGGTGGGGTGGAGTTGTGTATGTCTGCAAGAGTGCAAAGGATGTGTTGAAGGGGGTCAAGTGTGGTACTTTGTATGTTTTGCAAGGTTCTACTCTCTCAGGTTTAGCTGTTGTTGCTTCATCTGAAATTCAGAATGAGGAATGCAGATGTTCTGGGTGGCCATAAGGTCACAAATCTTGAGTTTTGTGAGCATTGTGTTTTTGGGAAACTACATCGTAGCAAGTTTCTTCAGTGCATTCACAGAACAAAAGGTACTCTGGATTATATCCACTCTGATTGTTGGGGTCTTTCACGTGTGGAATCTTTGGGAGGTCACAGGTATTTTGTATCCTTCATTGATGATTTTTCAAGAATGACTTGGTTGATTATTCTGAAGTTAAAAGGTAAAGCTTTCAAGAATTTCAAGCAGTGGAAGGCATTGGTGGAAAATCAAACTGGGAAGAAGATAAAAAGGCTACGAACTGATAATGGTCTGGAATTTTGTTTGTCTGAGTTCGATGAGTTCTGTAAGAATGAAGGGATTGCTAGGCATCATACGGTCAGGGATACACCACAGCAAAATGGTGTAGCTGAACGAATGAATCTGACACTTATGGAGAGAGCTCGGTGCATGCTCTCTAATGTTGGGATGACTAGGAGGTTTTGGGGAGAAGCCGTTAGTACAGCATGTTATCTGATCAACCGTGGACCTCACTATGGAATCAATCTCAAAACACCATATGAGATGTGGTCAGGTAAACCTGCAGATTACTCTAATATGCGAGCTTTTGGTTGTAATGTTTATTATCATGTAAATGAGGATAAATTGGAGCCAAGAGCCAAAAAGGGAGTGTTTGTAGGGTATGGGGATGGGGTGAAAGGTTATAGAATTTGGTCCCCGTCTGAGGGTAGAGTTATACTGAGTAGAAATGTTGCCTTTGATGAAAATTTTATGTTTAATCCTAATGTGAAGTCCATTGTTGTAGCAGATAGTGGTAGTATTGATAAACAGGTGGAGCAGCAAGTCACTCATGATGAGAGTGATGAAACACATGAAGATAATCAACACATAAATTCTGAAGCACCACATTCTTCAATACCAAGTGAAGAGGCGCCTAGCCTTGCTCGGGAACGTCTTATGAGGACGAATTTTGGAAAACCCCCAAATTGATATGGTTTGGAAGATATGGTGGCTTGTGCACTGCAGGTTGCTGAGAAGGTGGATGTCTATGAGCCATCTACCTACAGTGAGGCAGTTACATGTACGGAGTCTAACCATTGGCTTGCTGCAATGGGAGATGAGATGGAGTCACTTCACAAGAACGAGACTTGAGAGCTTGTGCCAAAGCCTCCAGGGAGAAAAATTATTACTTTTAAATGGGTTTTCAAGAAAAAGGAGGGGATGACATCTGCAGAAGGAGTCATGTATAAGGCTCGTCTGGTTAAAAGAGGGTTCACACAAAGGGAGGGAGTACACTACAATGAAATCTTTTCACCTGTAGTCAGGCATACTTCTATCAGGGTGTTACTAGCAATAGTGGCACATCAGGATTTTGAGCTTGAGCAGCTAGATGTTAAAACAACTTTTCTATATGGAGAGTTGGAGGAGGAGATATACATGGCTCAACCAGATGGTTTCCAGGTTCCGGGGAAAGAAAATTATGTTTGCAAGTTGAAGAAGTCCTTATATGGGCAAAAGTAGTCTTCGAGGCAGTGGTACAAGAGGTTTGATAGCTATATGATGGAGCTAGGCTACAACAGGAGTTCATATGATTGTTGTGTGTATCACAACAAGCTGACAGATGGATGTTTCATCTATTTAGTGTTGTATGTAGATGATATGTTGATAGCTGCTAGGAACAAGTTAGATGTTCAGAAGTTGAAGGAGCTTCTCAGTGCTGAATTTGAAATAAAGGATTTGGATGCGGCGCGGAAAATTTTGGGTATGGAGATCTTTAGGGAGAGGGTTCAGAAGAAGCTTTTCTTATCACAGAAAGGCTATATTGAGAAGATATTGTCAAGGTTTGGCATGTCAACAGCAAAACCTATAGATACTCCAAGTGCTTCCAATAGTCATTTGTCTATTGCTTTTGCACCTAAGTCTGTTGAGGAGAAGGAGTACATGAGTCGGGTTCCTTATGCTAGTGCAGTAGGGAGCTTGATGTATGCCATGGTTTGCACTAGGTCGGATCTTGCACATGCAGTCAGTGTTGTTAGTAGGTTCATGGGTGATTCTGGTAAGGAGCATTGGCAGGCAGTCAAGAGGATCTTTCAGTATCTTAGAGGTACGTCAGATATTGGTCTTATTTATGGAGGTGATGTGGCATGTTTAGTCACAGGTTTCTCTGATTCTGATTATGCTGGGGATGTAGATGGTAGGAGATCTATGACTGGTTATGTTTTCACTCTTGGTAGTTCTGTTGTGAGTTGGAAAGCTACTTTGCAGCCTACGGTGACTTTGTCTACCACTTAAGCAGAGTATATGGCCTTAACAGAAGCAGCTAAGGAGGGAATCTGGTTAAAGGGGCTAGTCAGTGATTTGGGTCTACATCATGATCAGGCGACAGTGTATTGCGACAGCTTGAGTGCGATATGCTTGGCCAAGGATTAAGTTCATCATGAGAGGACTAAACACATAGATGTCATGTATCATTTTCTGAGAAGTGAGACAAGGGTTAAGGTGAAGAAGGTAGGTACAGCTGATAATCCTGCTGATATGTTCACCAAGCCGGTTCCGCAGAGTAAGTTTCAACATTGCTTGGACTTGCTCAATGTTCGTGGTTGTTAGTTGCCCTTTGAGGCAAGTCTGGGGCCCTTAGGGTCTAATCAGGTGTCCTTCAGGGACAAATCTAGTCTGGTTTCCTTTCGGGGCAAATCTGATTGCAGGGAGAATCTGGGCGTTGTGTTCAATGCATCTGTTATCTGGTTTTCTGGTTCATTGTGAGAGGATTCAAGTCAAGGTGGAGATTTGTAGGAATTTGTGCCTTGAATCTGGTTAAATATCGTCGAAGGGAGCTGTTCGCAGGGCCGCCCGGTCAAGTCGGGCAGTGCCGCCAGACCGGGTGGGTCGAATGTCTTAGCAGAGGGCTAATTGCATCGGGCGTAAGTACCGAACTTACCACCGAGGCGATGGTCCCCCGATCAGGTCCGAGGCAATTCTGGAGTGGCGAGTTACCGCCCGATCGGGCGGATGTTGCCCGACCCGATCGGGCGGTGGGCTTGTTGATGCGGAAACGTGTTTTTTCGAGTTGGGTTATAAATAGGCTTAACCTAGTTTATTTATTAGACGGATTAGTTCATTAATCACATCTGTAATTCTGTTTTTCCTCAAAAGCAATAAAACTATTCTCTCTCTACCCGTGGACATAGCCAACACTCCGTTGGTGAACCACGTTGAATCTGTGTGCGTTTTACTTTGTTTTGCATTCGATTATTTGTTCTTTCTCACATCTGTCATAACAGATAACTATCTGGTTCAATTGAACGAAAAAAATGAGAGAAACCACATTTAAATTGAACAACAATTTTTTTTTAAAAACAAAATGGAAAAACAGTTGGCAGCATTGCGTTCATAAAAAGCAAGTTTAATAATAATTGTAACTAGTGAGTTGTTAAAACAATGTTGTAGAGATCGTTTATATCATATGATTTATACGAGGACAAATTTCTTGTGATAAAGTAATTAATATAAAAAAGGATTTTTTTTGTCGGAAGTGTACCTTAATATAAATCTTTTCATAAGCTACTATTTTAATTGAATTTTGTGTTGCCCTTTCATTATAAATCTTTTTGTGAGCTAGTAACTTTTTTTATTTTAGGTCTTTTAACTAATACATACCTTAAATTAAATTACATACCTTCTTCCCTTTTCTGATGGAATTGTAGGGATGGGCAAGGATCAGCTCTAGGTTGGGTCCAGTCGGATCCTAAATTTTTTTGTGGACCCAAACCCGGTCCCTAAGAGTCTGGGAAAATTGGATCCAGACTTTTAGGGTCTGTAGTGTCTATTTCTTTATTTTTGCTAAATTTTCAGCATTTTTAATGTTTCGTGACGAAAAATAATTATCTAAAAAATTCCTGTAAATAAGAACGAAAAACATAAACTACAATAATAATTATATCTGGAGCAATTTATACTATATATATAGGACAATACAAATAATATCTTGGAAAACTAATATCCAAAAAGAACAATTTCATGGAAAAAAATAAAAATTAAGGAAGCAAAATAAGTCTGAAATTCTAAAGTAAAATCCACATCAACTAATTACAAACCTACTGTAAATTCTAAACCTACTGTAAATTCTAAATTAGAATAAGTGAGTGAAAAGAAAACCTGCAGTGCAGTCGGACGAGGAGAACAGCGGCAGGAGGAGCGAAGCCGGTAAGTGTAGCGGTGGCGTGATGGTTAGGGGAGGAGGGAGAAGGTCACAAAAGGAGATGGTCAGGTGGTGGTGAGTACAGTGGTGACGTGAAGGTGATGGTCAAGTGGTGGCGAGTGCAGCGGTGGCGGCACGCCGGTGACCCACACAAATTCTTTCCCCTCTCTCACTTGTCGGTTGGTTGTGAAGTGTGAATGTAGGGTTTTGAATGTTTAGTTGTTTTATTTTACTGTTTAGGAAATCAAATATATGATTTTTCTTTTAAAAACAAAAAGGTAAAACAAATATTAAATGATTTTAAGGTCTAAGGATCGGGTCTGGGTCACTTGACCCTAGACCCAGACCCTTAGGATCTGAAAAAGTTACACCCATGCCCTTAAATTAGGGTCGGGTCCAGTAGAATCCGGATAGGGTCTTGGACCCATGCCCATACCTAAATGGAAGCGTCAAATATTCGACTTTAATTTTTCCTTAAATTGTTTTCGCGTGTTTGTCATAGAACTCATTTCTATGACTTGTTCATCAATGTATAAAGCTCTGTATAACAAGACAGTAAACAATATTCATTGTTCAATCACTCAGATAATATGTCGTTTATCTTCTGTAAGAACATAATTTAACAAATTTGTTTTGCATTATATGCATACCTACTAAAGTATAGAAAACCATAGCGCGGCTTATATAAAAACTCATCGCTGACTTTAAAAACTGGGTGGCAAAAGATAATGCTTTTTTGTCATCTGATCTGATTAATAATGCTTAAGACAATTTCAATTAGGAAAAAGTTGTTGGCATTAGGAATTTAGGATGACAATTTCGGATAAACTAAAGTGAAAAGAAGTTCTACGACTAGACGCATGGCACACGCGAGGCATGTGTTACGTACCTTCTTTTAGCGTATTTAGGGAAGAAAAATATGCATAATAACTAGTAGTTGCTTTGTTTACCAAAAAAAAAAAAAAAAAACTAGTAGTTCAAATTTTGATAGTAGGTAAGAAATTTTGAGTTAATAATAGCACAAAATCGTGTATGCACCTAATGTAAAAGTTTCATTTATTTTAGGCTATGTTTTTTTTTTTTTTTTGAAAGGAACCCATAACGGGAAACTATATTAAATCATCACTGACAATCGAAACAATTAAATCTGGTACATCGTCCACCCAGAGCCTTTTCCCAATTTCCACAGGTTGGAAATGAGCTAAAGCATGAGCTACCTTGTTACCAGAACGCTTAACAAAAGACCAAGTTACAGCATCAAAACTAGAACTCAAAATAAGAATATCCTCTATAATAAGATGAAAATCGCTCGACCCCGTCGAGTTTCCTTTGAGGGCTTGGATCACTAGAAGACTATCACTCTCGATTACAGCTTTCAAACACCCCAACTCCTTGGCAAGCTGTACCCCTGCCAGCACTGCCCTAGCCTCAGCAACACGAACCTCCCACTCCACCGCATGTTGAATCACAGCACAACCCAGCACCACACCCCTGCCATCCCGACACACCATCCCTAACCCCACACCAAGATCCCCCATGCTGCCAGCATCGACATTAACCTTCCACCAACCTTCCTCAGGCACAGACCAACTCGCCTCGTACTGGGCACCACCACAAACCCCTCTGCCCCTAGCTCCATCAAAGCTCGCCTTCTTTACTTCCTCGTACGTCTTAACAGCAAAGGCGTAAGTTTCAGTAGGCAGAACGAATTCTTGCGCCATCAACACCTTACACCTCGCGGTCCAAATCGCCCAACAAAGAGTGAAAAACAAAGCAATCTCATCTTCATCCATTAATTTCAGCACATAGAACCATAAATCAGCAATTTTAGTCCCCTCCAACGGCTGGTGAATCTGAAAATCACTCTCCTCCCACACCCCTTGAGCCCTTGGACACATATGTATCGCGTGAAAGCTCGACTCGTCCGCCAGACCACACAACGAACAACCTGCAGCTATACTTTTGATTCGGTGACTCAAACCTAGTCGAGTAGGCAACGCTTCATGACAGGCTCGCCAAGCAAACAATTTGACACGCGGCAGCACCTTAGCACGCCAAATAATCTGCCACAGCTCAGATGGGGACGAACATGAGGCTGCATGAAAACCGTCGGCATCTCCTAGTAACGCTCGGTATGCAGATTTCACCGAGTAACAACCATTGTTCTCCAACTCCCAAAACAAAACATCTTCCGGCAATCTTCTACTCAAAGGGATATTTTTTATTCTCTCTACTTCAAAGGGCAAGAAAAGATCATGTAAAAGGTCAGTTTTCCAGCATTTGTTAATGGGGCAAATCAAGGCTCCAACCTCCAAGTTAGGCGCTGCAGTCCCTCTAGGAGACACAACCACCCGTGACTGAGGACCCGGCAGCCAAGGATCGGTCCACACCTGAATTTTCTCGCCATCTCCCACCCTCCAACGCAGCCCTTTTTTCACCACCCAGCGAGCCTCCCAAATTCCGCGCCACGTATAGCTTGGGTGTGACCCTATAGGAGCTTCCATAAATTCCGAATTCGGGTAGTATCTTGCTTTCAATAGTTGTTCAATCAGACTCCCTTGTTTCATAGCGAGCCTCCAAGCTTGCTTACCCAAGAGAGCCCAATTAAAAAGCTTCATATCACGAAAGCCAATACCCCCCTCACTCTTCGGTTTACATAGCTTTTTCCAGGCAATCCAGTGAATTTTCCGCTCACCACTCTTTTGGCCCCACCAGAACTGAGAAATAAGAGTTCTAATCTCTTCACAAAAAGAAGATGGAAACTTGAATACACTCATCGCGTAGGTAGGAAGAGATTGGGCCACTGCCTTTATCATGACCTCCCTACCAGCTTTAGATAGAACCATCCCCTTCCATCCCTGAAGCTTCTTCCAAATTTTCTCTTTCACACCTCGAGTAATCACCTTCTTTGATCGACCCACCACAGTAGGAAGCCCAAGATATCGATCATGTATATCAACCTCATGAACGCCCAAAGTAGTAGAAATACTACTTCTCCGGTCTCCCGGGACCCCACTACTAAACGAGATTTTTGTCTTATCAAAATTAACCTTCTGTCCCGAAGATAATTCATAAAGACTCAAAGCCCGGGAGATAGCCTCCGAATCCTGTAGAGAAGCTCTAGAAAAGATAATACAATCATCAGCAAATAAAAGGTGATTCACAGACGGCCTGTAGGAGCAATTTTGATTCCCTTCAGAGAGTTATTTTCCTCAGCCCTTCTCAACAGATGAGAAAAAACTTCAGCACACAAAATAAAAAGATACGGCGAAATAGGATCACCTTGCCGTATACCTCTATTAGGAGTGAAATCTGAAGTAGGCTTCCCATTAATGAGAACAGAGAACGTAACAGAACGAACACACTCCATCACTCTGTTGATCCAGCCCGTATCAAAGATAAATCTCACCATAATAGCATCTAGAAAGTCCCACTCTACTCTGTCATAAGCCTTCGACATGTCAAGCTTCATAGCCATGCACCCTTCCTTACTTTTCAAATGTTTCATATAATGAAACAACTCAAAAGCCACCAGAATATTATCTGTAATTAAGCGGCCCGGAGTGAACGCACTTTGATTAACAGAAACAATCTTATCAAGGAAAATTTTCAGTCTATTAGCAAGAACCTTCGAAACCAATTTGTACACGACATTACAGAGAGAAATGGGTCTAAAATCCGCCATATGATTTGCATTACTCTTCTTGGGGATAAGGGTAATGAAGGTGCGGTTGAGATGACTCGGGATCGGGTTGCCCCGCAGAATACCCAAAACTGTCTCAGTCACAGAATGGCCCACAATATGCCAGTAAGACTGAAAGAACATAGGACACATACCATCTGGGCCCGGAGCCTTAATAGGATGCATCTGACCCAGCGCTTCTGTTACTTCTTCCGCCCTGTACTCCGCTCTCAACACCGCATTCATATCTGTGTCAACGCGTGCTTGAAAATCTAAAAGAGCTTGACTGATAGCAGGAGGATTAGAGGAGCCGAAAAGATGCTGAAAATAATCAACAGCGACACGGCCCACAGCTTCATCCCCAACATGTTCGGTACCGGAATCATCCTTCAAAACTCGAATAGTATTTTTCCTTTTCCTACTCGACGCCCGTTGATGAAAGAATTTGGAGTTCTTGTCCCCTTCATTCAACCATAACACACGAGACCTTTGTTTCCAATAAACTTCCTCCACCGAAACCAACCTTGAGATATCACGCAACAGGGCCCTACGTTGCTCAAGCTGAAGCTGCGTAAGTCCCCCCTGATTTAATTTTTTAAGCAATCTCCTCTTCTTTTTAAGCTCTTTAAAAATCGGCCCGAACTTCTTAGAACTCCATTCCTTCAAATCTGCAGCACAAATTGCAATTTTGGAGGCCAAGTTACTGCCCCCCATCCACGCATTCTCTATCACCCCCTCACACTCCTCTTCCGTCGACCAGAGTTGCTCGAAACGGAATGGCTTACTACCAAGAGTAACATTACTAACCTGCTTCCACAAACACAGTTTAATCGGGGCATGGTCCGACCATTCTCTATCAAGATGCCATAAATGACAATCGGGGAAAAGATGTAGCCAGGGGTCATCAACAAGGGCTCTATCCAAGCGACACTGAATATTATCATCACCTTCCCTACCATTATCATATGTGAACTCATAACCCGAGAAGGGAACATCCTGCAACCCACACAAATCAACAGCCTCTCGAAAATTACTCATCTGTCTATCTGCTCTATCATTGCCTCCTTGCTTCTCATGAGAAAAGAGAATTTCATTAAAATCCCCAATACACAGCCAAGGGAGACTAAATTGTGCATCTAAATTTCCAAGCAGGCTCCAAGAAAGATGACGATGCTGAACCTCCGGCCAACCATAGAAACCCGTACACCGCCACTCCTCCTCACCAAGCCCCTCCCTCACAATGACATTTATATGGTGAATAGACATCGACTGAAGATCAACAAGAATATCTTTTTTCCACAACAAAGCAATACCACCGGAGCGACCCATGGAATCCACAGCGAGGCTATGAAAATCCCCAAGCCTCTCGCGAACTCGACTGAACTCCAAACTACTCAATTTCGTCTCTGATAAGAATACCATCGACGGGGCCTCTCTTCGGATCAAATCCCGAAGACTAGCAATTGCAGAGGGATTGCCCAACCCCCTACAATTGAAACTCAGGAGACTCATGAGGCTCGGCGGGTCTGCGATGTTGCAGACCTCGCCTCACGCCAACCAGAATTATCATCAATCACACAAATCTTCTTCGCACTTACTTCCGTCTCTTGCCCCTCACCTCCCCCCTCCCTGCTTCTCTTCCCATTCTCATCCACCCCCACCACATCATAGTCTACACCTTCCATTGCATCCACTGGCCCTCGGGCCAGTCTTTTCCATAGCCTCACTCCCCCAAGACTTTTCCCTTGTGCCAATTCATTATTTGTGGAATTAACAAGAGCAGGAGCCTGGGTAGTGGAGGGGATAATTATTCGTAACCCCTCACTGACCTCATCTGCATGGGAAGCATGCAAGACCGTCTCTCCCACGCTATGAGGCCCCACTCCAACTACCTCTAAACTTCCCACCTCATCCACAATTTCCTTCCCTCCACTATCCCCTATACCCTCCGAGGTAAAACCCACCAATACCCCAGCATTGATCTCGCCAAAAGGAGGCCACACCTCCTTCTCCCCCCTCGCCTGACCCTGCTCCACACCCTCACTATTCAACCCGTTATCCACCTTCTCTCCAGTAGCAGATTCACCGAGAGAATTAGCCGATAAAGATCGCACAGGTTTGGTTACAAATAGAACTTTACGGCAAGCCTTAACTTCTTCTATCTCCTCCAGACTCTTCTGCATCCCTTTACGGGGCGTAGCACGAAGATACTTCCCCCACCCCATACTTCGTTCATGGTCCTCATCATCCACATTACAACAATCTTTTTCTCCATGACCAATCATACCACACAAAAAACAGAAAAACGGTAATCGTTCATAAGCAAAAGCAGCCTTAATCACACGACTATCTTTCCCTTTTATATTCTGAAAACGGCACAACGGTTTGGTCACATCCATCATTATTCGAACTCTACGATAATTATCTAGATTAATAGTGTCATCCTCAATCTCCAAAACATGCCCTAGATTCGAAGCAATTGTCTTACAGATAGTCGAAGATCGACAATTAAAAGGTAAATTTTTTATTCGGATCCAAAAGGGAGAATGTGTCAATAATACCTCAGAGGGCTGCTCGTTTCCTACCACATCGTTAAGGACCAATAGCTGATTATCAAAACACCATGGCCGGCCTTCCATAACCTTCTCCTTGTCCCTCCAATGGAAGAATTGAAACAGAAACAGATTAGGCCCTATCAACCGTATTACGAGACGCTTCGAAACCGCCCATACTTGCGTCATTGTCCTCTTGAATGCCTCAACATTAAAACTGCGGTCTGTGATCACACGCCCCACTAGCAGTAGGGCCACCTGATCCGAGCCATCTACGTCATCAACAGTTCCAACGTCCACAACATTAGATTCAGCGTCATTGATTTTCAAGTTTTGGCATCTAGTAATTAATTCTCCATCCATGATTAGGAATTGCACTAACGCTAACCCTTAGGGTTAGGTCAGCCTTTCTCTCGAGGAGGAGAGGATTCTTTCTTTCAAGAGAGTTTTTTTTAAAGAAGCTTATTTTAGGCTATGTTGGTATCTTTAGTTGAAATGCAACTAAAATTGACAAGTTAGCATAAACTAAAATGTAACAACTGAAATATGTATACTTTTGTAAGTTTTGGTCTATTTGAGTTGTTAAGGTGCTAAAACTGATAAGATAATAATAATTAATAAGTTGTTTGGTAAAATTACTCTCTCTGTCTCTTTAAGATCGCTCCATTGGAGTATGTATACTTTTGTAAGTTTTGGTCTGTTTGAGTTGATTTTGCATAGTGAGATCAAAAGTGACGTATGTGCTCATAATGTGTGGTTGTTTATTGCCATATATATATGGCGCAAAATTGAAGTGACATAGAAAGGAAAAATAGGACAACTTAAAAGAATGGAGTGTGTAATAATTTATATAGCAAGTAAAAATTACGTCCGCAAAGATTTTTAGGTTGGCTTCCTGATTAAGGGGTCTTCCTCAGTTTTCTTTCCTTATAAAAAAATATATAGCAAGTAAAAATGTACCCAAAGTGTATCGATATTTTTTTTGAAAAAAGGGTAAAACAACTGATAAATAGGCGTGAACGTGATCGTGTAAAAAGTTGTGGAAGAAGTGAAAAACATTAGAAGCTAAAACTTAGAATTCAACATTATCCTAAAGGACAAATTACAACATTCTAGACTCTAGAGCTTAGACTAACATAATGCCTTTATCAACAATGTACGATTCTTGCTGTCAAAAAAAAAACAATGTACGATTTCCCATCTCCAAGTCTATAAATAATTTGGTCCACCCAACGCCATTTCCTTGTAAAATGAACTTGTATATTTTCTTTTTCCCTTTTTTTTACGGAGAAACTTATATTTGCTCCATTTCTTTTTACTTGCAACGGTTTGACTTTTACTCTATTCACCAACTCCACTTAGTTTATCTTTAATAGTTTATAGTTAAGGAAAAATATATTCATGTGGGATCTTGTTAGATTCTTCTTAATGTATATTTTTCGAAAATCTACTTTTCATAATTTTTGATAATCGGTAATTAAAAATATTCATGGTTAAATTTTACGTTGGTAGCGTAAAAGTCAAACGATTCTAAGTAAAAAGAAACAGAGGAAGTATTGCTTTGTAGGTTCGCCAATTCTCCTCTTACCACTTCTGTATTGCTATTTGCTACAAGTATCGTGCAAGTCATAATGCTTCTTTGGATAAATATGGCAACAAGAAAGCGGCACCTCTCATTTTAGAGAAACAAGGGTATAAGCCGTAAGCGAAACACTCTTGTAGTTATATAGGACTGGCAAAAGCCGACCCAAACGAGATGATTCGACCGAAACCGACCGAAATTTAGGGTTTGGGTTGAGATTTTCGCACTGAAATAAAAAATGGGTCGACCCGACTCCGAAAATATAATGGGTTAGGTTTGGGTTGACTTTTTAAACTTGAAAATAACCCGAATAACTTTGATTTAGAAGTCGGATTATTTTCGTGTCGGGTCAACTCCGAAATTAACCCATACTTTCATAACTTATACAACCTATCTTTTGTTATTCTTATTTGTATTGGGCCAAGCCCATTTCTTGGATCACCTAAATTTCATTTCAGGTCATTAACCCATACTTTCATAACTTAGCGTGTATAGTTGAATTTCATTTCATGTCATTTTGGGTTGGTTTCGGGTCAACCCGAAATCGGTAAGGTCGGGTTTGTGTTATGATTTTCGACTTGAAATTAGAATCAGGTCGGGTTTGGGTTAGGGGTAAGTGACCTGAAATATAAATCAGGTCAACCTGAAATTGACCCAACCCGACCTGATTGTCAGCCCTAAGTTATATGACCATTATAATATATACGCCAAAAGGCCCAAAAATTACAATATTCAGTTTGGCCCTAAGGATACCACTATTTATGAATGTTTTTTTTTTGAAAGAGAAATTTCATTAATTGAAGGCCAAACGGCATTTACAATAAGTATTAAAGAAAAACAAGATACAATTAAACAAGGCTAAATCAAATTTATCTTCGAAAAAACTATAATGAACCAAATCGAGCAATACAACGCGCCCCCTTGTATTTCTTGAATCAAACAACTATTGATGAGGAAGTCTATCATTCGACATAGTTTGGGAAGAACATTCTTGATCGAGCCATGTTGACCGCATCCGAGATTCCAATACCTTCATGTTGAGTCTCGAACTTCAACCAATGAGAACAATTTCTCATACCTAAAAACAAAAAAAACCATACTCACAACTCCCATAGGGAGAAAGGAGATCTCCAAAACAAAGACTAAAAACCCCATAACAAGGTTTGAAAAAATCTCATAAAGAGAGACTAATTTATTAAACAAAACAAGAAAATGAACTAAAACCGAAAATAAAAGGGGAAAAGGGGCTTACCAAGGATGAAATCATCCATGGCAAACCCCAAATTAATGAAAAGGGGTAGGGAGGCTAGGGTTTGAGAGAGAAAAATAAGGGGGCGGCAATTGCTACTATTTATGAATGTTTGGCACTATTTCGTACAATCAATTGGAATTCTATTAGGCAAATCAAATTATTAGATTACTTTTCAATATGACCTGTTCAGCAATAAGAAAGTTTTTCAAGGGCACTATAGGTAAAAAAAATGGAGGGTATCTGGAAGATAGTTGCATCTTGCATGTCCCAATTTATGCATGTCTCTCGCACTTCTCATTTTGTCATTGTGAAACATATTTACAGGTATATGGAGGCTAGTTGCAGCCTGTTGGAGACTTAGAGTATTTGTGCGATTCGAATCATATTGTGTTAGTTTAAGTTGTTTGGTTAAGGTGACATGACTTAAACAACGTAGAATATAGAGATGTTCGATGTGAAGCGTCACATTGATGATAGAGTGCATGCTCGAGATCGGCAGAAAATTTGGCGTTTGACGAAAACTAAAATTTGGCCCGAGGAGCATCCGCTCCCACATGGAGCGTCCACTCCAACGTGGAGCGCAAGTTTTGCTTTTCTCGCGAAGCGCGGGCTTGTTGCCTTGAGCGGTTATTGTCTTTTTAACGATACCTTTTGGCATGTTTTAAACTCTCTATATATATGAGACCTCTCTCATTATGGACAGAATAAGGAAAAATACTCCTCTCATACTTTGCACAAGAAGATTGAAGTTCATCAAATCTAGCTATTCATCATCACAAATACCACAATACATTTGTTCTTAATTGACGTATTTCTTAGTGAGCAAGCTAATTAAGAACATTGTTGTTTTCTTCTTTGTATCTCGAGAGAGGATTCCGTGCAACCCGTGCTTAAGTATAGGGTCGGGATACGTCTTTTGGGAAAGTGATATCATGCCTAGAAGGTTCATCATTCATCGTATTTATCTTTGTGACCCTTATTCTACAGTAATTCTCCTACACAACCATAGTCCTTTGCTCCGACCTTCTGCAAATGTCTTATTATTATTGCCTACTTCGATGTTGATTGGGTAGGTTGCCTATAAAGCTTGTGCATGCTCTACTTCCGCATATGCTAAGTTTTGGGGAAAACTTGTTACCTCGGGGGATCTAAGGCCCAAGTAATTTTAGACCGAATTAGTTGAACCGAATTGAATCGCCGAATTGAATTGAACGTAACCGAATTTCACTTAACTCAACCGAGAGGAAACTAACCGAACTAAACTTTATATTTAAGTTAAGTTGAAGTCCCTTATAAGTAGAGGGATTTGGGGATTCCTCTTGCAAAGGGGTGAGACTCAATCTCATGTCCTCTGAGATTAGAGGTGATGCCATCACTACTAGGTTATCACCTGAACTGAAATAAGTCCAAAAGAACGGGTCTTAAGAAACAACCATATCTCCAAATCTTCCACTACAGCCAAGTAATGTATGTGTATCGCCTATACTAATGATGATACATTATTGGTTCTTCCCATTCTTTTTAGCTCAATATATATCGCTCTATACTAATGATGATACATTATAGGTTCTTCATTCTTTTTAAGCTCAATATGAAGTATATTGTCTATACTAATAACATTATTGGTCCTCCTAATTAAATTGCCAATAAGTTTTTACTTGGGAACCGGATGGACTGTATGTGATTGAACTCTCTTCTAGCGTGGGCTTGTATTCGGCCGAGTGAAGTTTATTATGGTATCAGATCAAACAATCTTGACCCATTATCAATACCTAAGAAGGGAGGGGCCATCGATTACAATTTACAAGATGGAGAATATTTGAAAATTTTATTTGAAGCAATTAACCCAACAGAATTGTGACTACCCCAAGTAGTGGTGATTTAACTCATGTTGGAAATCAAAGAGGGCCCATCGAGGATGATAGTGACTAACTTATAAGACTAATGGGCAACTCCTTGTATTGTCACTTAGTTATAGGATGAAACCCTGATGGGATTGTATGTGGTCGGAATATCCTCCAGGGCGAGCTTGTGTTTGGCCCAGTGAAGTATATCAAAGAATATACTTCCTCCGTTTAGATATAGGTGCACCATTTGCATAGTGTTTACTATTCACATCCTACATTTTGATTGTTTTTGGTAATTTATATTTTAGGGAAAATATAGTCATGTGAGATCTTGTTAGATTCGCCTTAAAGTATATCTTTCAATATCAACTTTTTATAATTTTTACTTATTGATAATTAAAGATATTAATGTATAAAAACCATATATCGGCAAGCGTGAAAACATGAAATGGTGCAACTATTTCTAAACGACAAAAGTAATTAATAACAAGTTAACAAAAATAAGAATGCCTGGTTTGATTTGGTCTGAATTTTTTAGTCTGATTTAATAATGACATGAATAAGTGATTATGTTCATAATACAGAGTACTTTGATTTACAAACATATGATCTCTTTATTCTATATTTATCAATACACTTCATATTTTTGTCCTTACTCTAGTTGATACACTTCTTAAAAAGCATGATCCCACCAACTTTCCTCCGTTCTTTTTTTATTGCAACATTTTCCTTATTTGCAGTAGTGGAAAAATAAGGAAGGGCTGCGTTTTTGGCCAGCAGCCCTTTCCATAGCAGCCCTTCAATAGATAAGAAGGGCTGCAGCCCTTCACAACGAAGGGTTGCGGTTCAAGCCAAAAACGCAGCCTCTTCTAGCTTAAAGGGTCTGCGTTTTCGCTTAAACCGCATCCCTTCTGTAAATGAAGGGCTGCGGTTTTAAGCCTAAACCGCAGCCCTTCACTTAAAAAGGGCTGCGGTTTAGGCTTAAAACCGCAGCCTCTTCACATTCAATTTTTTTTTTAAAAAAATAAATTAAATCTCGCCCCAAGACCCCCACCCCCGCGCCCGCCGCCGCACTCCCACCCCCCACCCCACACCCGCCCACCCCGCCCACCCCTGCCCACCCCCCGCACTCCCACCCGCTCCCGCCCCCACCCCCAGCCCCACCCCCCCGCCCACCCGCCCACCCCCCGCACTCCCACCCGCCCCGCCCTACCCCCGCACTCCCCCAAGCCCCGCCCCCGCACTCCCACCCTCCCCCCCACCCCCGCCCACCCGCCCCCCACCCCCGTACTCCCCCCAAGTCCTACCCACCCCAATCCACCCCCTTCACTCCACCGCACCCCCACCCCACCCCACCCTCCGCCCGCCCTCCACCCATTGTTGCCAACCACCCCAAAGACCCAACCCATAGCCCGGCCAAACCCAATGACCCACCATGGCGGCCCCCACCCAAAACCTCCCTTCAACACAAAAAAAAAACCGAATCAATGTGCAATAATATATGACAAGTTTTTGAACGTAATAATTAACTTTAAATATGTATATTTAATAATGTAAAAAGTGTAGAATTGATACAAACTAGTAGATGTAGCTAATTATATCACGAATTCCACCAAAATGTATCAAAAGTAATCATCACAAATGTGGGACGCCAACTTATCCCGAACTTCATGTAATCCAGTCCTCCCAAGGCCCCGCACATGCCCCCACCCCCCCACCGCACCCCCTCCCCCCCCCCACCGCTCCCCCTCCCCTCCCCGCACACCCCTCCCCCCCCCCACCGCCGCGCCCTCCCCCGCACACGGACCCTCCCCCACCGCTGCCCCTCCCCCCCCCTCCCCGCACACCCCTCCCCTCCCCCCACCGCGCGCCCTCCCCCGCACATGCACCCTCCCCCACTGCCGCCGCCCCTCCCCGCACACCCCTCCCCCTCCCCCCCACCGCCACCCTCCCCCATGCACACCCCTCCCCTTGCACACAGTTACATACTAATAAGTTAGGAGTTAGATCAACAAAAATAAAATAAAATGACTCGATAAGTACGAATTGACGCGAAAAGGCAAAAATAGGCCTAAAATGCCTTTTCGTTCCCGAAATGCAACCAACAACAAATGCAAGCCTAAAACTCTACACAATAGTTACATTATACCTCATATAATCATGTTCAAAAAGAATTTGGGGTTAAATGACTCGATAAGTACGATTTGGAAGCGAAAAGGTAAAATTTGGCCAAAATGACCTTTTCGTTCCCGAATTGCAACCAACAACAAATGCAAGCCTAAAACTCTACACAATAGTTACATTATACCACATATAATCATGTTCAAAAAGAATTTGGGGTTAAATGACTCGATAAGTACGATTTGGAAGCGAAAAGGCAAAACTAGGCCTAAAATCACCTTTTCATTCCCGAAATGCAACCAACAACAAATGCAAGCCTAAAACTCTACACAATAGTTACATTATACCTCATATAATCATGTTCAAAAAGAATTTGGGATTAAATGACTCTATAAGTACGATTTGGAAGCGAAAAGGCAAAACTAGGCCTAAAATGAGCTTTTCGTTCCCGAAATGCAACCAACAACAAATGCAAGCCTAAAACTCTACACAATAGTTACATTATACCTCATATAATCATGTTCAAAAATAATTTGGGTTTAAATGACTCGATTAGTACGATTTGGAAGCGAAAAGGCTAAAATAGGCCTAAAATGCCTTTTCGTTCCCGAAATGCAACCAACAACAAATGCAAGCCTAAAACTCTACACAATAGTTACATTATACCTCATATAATCATGTTCAACAAGAATTTGGGTTTAAATAATTCGATTAGTACGATTTGGAAGCGAAAAAGGCAAAACTAGGCCTAAAATGACTTTTCGTTCCCGAAATGCAACCAACAACAAATGCAAGCCTAAAACTCTACACAATAGTTACATTATACCTCATATAATCATGTTCAACAAGAATTTGGGGTTAAATAATTCGATAAGTACGAATCGGATGCGAGTCGACCAAAATAGGCCTAAAATGACCCGAGAATCAGGTCACATGGCAATGGAATGCCCATCAGCTGGTAGCGGCGGAGATAGTGGGAAGTGTTACAAATGTGGAGAGCATTCCATTGCCATGTGACCTCACTCTCCACATTTGTAACACATTCCCACCACCACCACCACTACTGCCCCCCCCATTGCACTCCATCATTGCCATGTAGCCCTAAAATGACCTTTTCGTTCCCAACATGCAACCAACAACAAATGCAAGCCTAAAACTGTACACAATAGTTACAAATTGGAGAAATTACACATACCTGAGTTTATGTCTCATGATTTATTGACCTTCCGCCGTTTCTTAGGATCCTCAAGTACATGTATCCCTTCCGTGTGATCTACACGCATATAGTTCTCCGACATATTCACATCATCTTCCACACTATTTTCAGGATAGGTAAAAGGGGGGAGGTCCTCAAATGCATCATATTCTTCCTCATTATCAACATCACCAATACCGAGGATACTCCTTTTACCAGGTACAACAATTGACCACTTATTATCGCAGGATCGGTTACAAAAATACTTCGCTTAACTTCAGTGATGCAATTACAAATGGCTCCTCAGTTTCACGTAGCCGACTAAGGTCAACAAGAGTGAATCAGCAAGGATCATCTTTTCTTACGCAACGTCGATTATCGTCAACCCACTTGCAACACAAGAGGCAAATATTAAAGGTACAGTAGTCCAGCTCCCATATTTCTTGTATTCGCCCATAATAATTGCTTTCAGCATGTACAGACGACTTATCCTTCGAGCTTGCGTATTGTGTAGATGACGCCACAAGTGAAACACCACTATTTTGTTGCGATGTGACTTCAGATCTTGACGTTCAATCCAAAACGTATACCCATTAATATCATAACCCTCATAAGAGCGTACGCCTTCACGAGGACCAAATGCTAACCACTGACTGTTTCAGAACACTTTCATCCAAATCATTCACTACTCGCTTATGAAACCAATCAATGAAAGTCTTGTTATGCATTTGCGTCAATGCCCTAATTCCTTTTCCAGATTGCTAACACGTAATTCCTCCATATGTTCATTTAAATAAGGATGGACAAATGCTACGTGATGCAATACAAATAAGTGAGCTTGTTTACGCTTTTCTACGTAAGGTGTGATCAATTTTGAACCAATTGTACCCTTCGCCCTCAAGTCCGCCCCTCGTGTCGGGATGTCTCAAGTCCAACAGATCAACACTAGCAAAATACTCACCCACAAAATTACCGATCTCTTCACCCACAACCCTTGAATTATACTACCTTCCTCGGTTGTGCAGATTCCGAACTTTATCCTTCAAAGTGCCCATATATCTCTCAAAAGGATAGCACCACCTCAAAAACACCGGACCACACTTAATTTCTCGAACTAGATGGACAATGAGATGGACCATAATGTCAAAGAATGCGGGGGGGGAAACATCTCAAATTTGCATAGAGTTTCAACTACTCGCCCGCAAGGAATCGAGGGTCGACGGTTCTAGGACTTTTTGCATATTGTATGGAAAAATGAACAAAGTTCTCGTAATGGTGTGCCTCACATGCTTTGGAAGTATCCCACGAATTGCAATCGATAAGAATACTTGCATCATGACATGACAATCGTGAGATTTCATACTCGATAACTTCAACTCACCATTTAAGGTAACAAATCGCTTCATATTCGATGAGTAGCCGTTGGGACCTTAATGCCATACAATGACTCGCAAAAATCCGTTTCCGCACGCGACATCGTGTAGCAAGCCGGGGTGGCAAATAATTCTTCTCCGAATCCTCCACCTTCTTTTTACTTTTATGAGTTTCATCATCAACCCTTTCCTCCACTACTTTCTTCTTCCTTCCGTCCCTTTTCCGAGCCCACAACTCGGTCGAAGCCCCCGTTTTTCCAAGTAAAGTCGTGACGCCTTAACATCTTTTTGTCTTGCCCGAATATTCATAAGTGTCGCAAGAATAGCTTCACAAACATTCTTCTCTATGTGCATGACATCCAAACAATGTCTCGACCTTTAGATCTTTCCAATATGGGAGTTTCCAAAAAATGGACTCCTTTTTCCATAATCCTCGTAGGTCGATCAACCTCACTAGCAGTGTTTACCAAAGATTGTTTCAATGCCCTTCACCCGATTATAAACTTCAAGCATCGCTAATGGTCTACGAGCAACTTCTTCTTCAACCGTCCCATCGAATGCCTTCTTCTTAAACCGATAGGGATGGTCGCGTCTCGAGGAGCCTTCGTGTGCGCATATACACATGTTTGCATCCTTAAGGTGTGTAGATTTCATGTCATCTACACAAATCGGGCAAGGTTGTTTTCCCTCTCGTCTTATACCCGGATAAGTTCCCATAAGCTGGATAATCGTTCATAGTACAAAAAAGCATGGCACGCAGAGTGAACATCTCATTAGCATACGCATCAAATACTAACACTCCTTCGTTCCACATCTTCGCAAATCTTCAACAAGCGGCCGGGAGGTATACATCAATGTCATTTCCGAGGTTGTTTGCGCCCGATATAAGAAGCGACAAGATCATGTACTTGCGTTTCATGCACAAACCAAGGAGGCAAGTTATAAACCACTAAAACTATTGGCCATGTACTATGCTGCGAACTGAGATTGCCAAAAGGGTTCATGCCATCCGTACATAATCCAAGCCTCGGATTCCTATCCTCATTACCAAATGTCTTATGCACCCTGTTGATACTTTTCCACTCGAGCGACCGCCCGAATGCTTGAGCAGCACCGTCTTTCTTCCTACGATCCGCATGCCACCTCAAATTCTTCGCATCTCCTTTAATTGAGAGCATGCGCTTAAATCTAGGTATTATGGGTAGATACCACAACACCTTAGCTGGTGGTCCTTCACTACCTCCAGCTCCTTCACACTTGTACCTCGACAATCCACAACGTGGACACTCATGTAAATGCTCATACTCATTATGATAAATCACACAATCGTTAAGACAAGCATGTATCCGCTCGTACTCTAAACCGAAAGGACACATCAGTTTCTTCGCATAATAGTACGACTTTGGAAGTTCATTTCCATCGTGGAGCATATCGCCTAAAACTTCCAAAAACGATGTGAAACTAGGAGTCCGTCCAACCCGACTTTCGACTTAATGTTGAAAAAGTGTTATCACCGCGGAAAGTTTGGTGTACTTTGTACAACCCGGATACAACGGCATTTCGGCAGCCTCGGACATGGACTCAAAAATACGAGGTCGTTTACACGACTGATCTTCAACCTCGTGTATCATCTCGTCTACCCGATCCCTATCATCATCTGTAAACTCATCATCCCAATTCTCATCCCCGAACTCATCATCCCAATTCTCTAAATCCTTCTTTTCTTCACATACATCGTTCATTACTCTAAAGCTTCCTATATACTTCCCCTGCTCACCATGCCAAACCCATACGTGGTATTGAGGCCTAAACCCACGGCGAAAGACATGCTCCCTAACCACATGTATACTACTAACCTTGCTCACATTTCTACAATCGAAACAAGGACAATAAAAGTCGATTGCTCCAGAGGATGTTTGATATTGTAATGCAGTTGTACAGAATTCCGAGACCCCTTTCACAAACTCAATCGATTCACGACTACCATACATCCAAGTACGATCCATCTCATTCAAGAAGACCTCTAACAATTAAACACAACCTTTCATTATAATGCATCAATCATTATTTAAGTACATACACTCACATATTCAAATCACACACGTATAGAGCAATCTAAGATAGTGACATGTTCAATTGTATGCATGCAACCCAAGGTCCTTATCACTCCAACCTAACCCATCCATGGACGTCTAATCTCACTAGTGAATATATGCTAACTTTTCAATTCTAAGGAAAATCCGGGCAAAGATTTCCCTGCGTTCTCCAAGTACACAATATAGATAATTGCTTATCTACATATGTACCCAGAGAACAATGTAGAGAAACGATAAGCCAAGAATTTCCTCAGAATTGAAAAGAAGACACACATTCACCACCTAAGTGAGATCAAACGTCCAAGAACAGTCCCAAACCGGGGACTATTCAAGACTTACTCCTAATGAGTAAGTCTTGAACGGGTATCTAGGCATATGATGGCGATTCAAACAACTTATAGATTTCATAGCTAAATTACATTGCGTTTTCATACAATCTCATATCAAGAAATATACATACACTACACAAACCCTCCGAAATTCCCATCGGGTAATGGTACGAGTTGGACACGAAAGACGAAAATAGGCCTAAAATGACCCGAGAATCGAGTCACATGGCAATGGAATGCCCATCACGGTAAGGGCGGAGATAGTGGGAAATGTTACAAATGTGGAGAGCATTCCATTGCCATGTGACCTCACTCTCCACATTTGTAACACAGTCCCACCACCACCACCACTACTGCCCCCCACTACACTCCCTCATTGCCATGTAGGCGTAAAATGACCTTGAATTTTCGTTTCTGAAATTCAACCAACAATAGATGGAAGCCTAAAAATCTACACAATAGTTACATTATACCTAAGCCCTCCCCCACTCCCTGCCAGCCCTCCCCCACGCCCTGTCCAGCCTCCCCAACCCTCCCCCACCCCCGCCACTCTTCCCACCCCCCCAAGATCCACGCCCCTCCCCCCCCCTGCCCAAAGATCCCCAGCCCTCCCCACCCATTGCCGCCCTCCCCCACCCCCTGTCCGGCCTCCCCAACCCACCCCCACCCCCCGCACCCCTCCCCCACCCATCGCGCCCCCCCCCCACTCCCCGTCCAGCCTCCCCAACCCTCCCCCCACCCCCGTCGCCCTCCCCACCCCCGGCCGCATCCACAACCCTCCCCACCCTCGCCCCGGGGCGATCGCGGATGTGTCGTTGTGCACCGCACCCTAGGCCAAAAGATAAAATTTCTCCTACTCTCTTTTACACTAAGGAAGTATAATGGAAGTAGGGTCGTATCCACAGGGAAACAGGGACGAGTTTAATACTTAGCGTGATCCAAAACCTAGATTAAGCTAAGGGCCGAGAAACCTAATAATAAATATAAAGGGGGGTTTCAAGTAGATTTACGAATAAACTAAAACTAACTAGCATATAAACAAAATGAGAAATCAATATGGGAAGATCTTGAATCCGATTAACATCCACTTCAATTCATTATCGATCCTTGAACCTCCACTCTAATTATTTCCATAATTATCTATTGTCGAGAATTAATCTCGCGTTCTCCTTATTCTTAGTTGAATAGCACGATCGCCGTGACTATAAAACCCTAACTAAAGGATAACCTAGTCCGATCGCGTCTAAGTTCAATCCAATAGCAAAGAATAAACACGAGAGAACCAACGACACCGCTAACGTCATACAAGCGATAAACATTCAACGCTTAATTCAATTTCCCCAAGAAATAACCAAGATGATCAGCATCTGAGTTACTCCCTAGTTTGCTACCAATTGATAAAAGAATAAAACAATCCGATTCTATTCTTAAATCTAGCATTAGATTAATAACACAATCAAACTAGTAACATTCCTAGCATAATCATGCAAAAATCATAGAAAGCAAGCATAGAAATTAAACCATAATCAAAGGAACTAAATAGAGAGGAAAGATCTCACAATAATGCTTGAAGCTCCATATTAATCTCGTTCAAGAACGGTTCAAGCTACAATTGGCATAGCATAAGCCAATCCCATAATTGAAATCTACAAAAACTAAACTAGAAAATAAAAACTAAAAAGAGAAGACAACAAGAGAGAGTGGAGTTTTGGAGACTCCCTCTCCTTGTGGCCGTCGCCCCCTAGGTCCAAAAATCAAGTTTAGTATTTATACTAAAGCTCAAAAATCAGCCGACATTTTAGACCGACCTAGGGGTCGCGAGGTGCGAGTCCGGTCGCACCGTGCGAGTGATCTCGCCTTCCAACACGAGCTGAAGAACTGGGCCAAGCCAAGCAGGTCGCACCGTGCGAGGGATCTCGCGAGGTGCGAGCAGGCAGGTCGCGAGGTGCGACCATGCTCGCGAGGTGCGAGCGCTGGGCGTGGGCGAGCGCTGGGCGTTGGGCGATGAGCGCTGGGCGTGGGCGAGCACTGGGTGCTGGGCAGTTTTGGCTTGCTGAGCGTGCGGGTGTGCGGACTGGGCGATGAGCATGTGGTGATGAGCGCGCATGAGAGCCGGGCGTACAAGGTGCTTGCAATCCGGCTTGCTTTGCTTATGGAGGCTCAAGATTGACGATGATGCTAGAATGGAGTGTGCTAAGCCTCGCGATGGTGCTTAGCTAGGCCTTGCGATAATTGGCCATTACGTTACGATGCTACACTTCCCGAGCATTCCCAAAACATACCATTTCACCTTAAAAGCTCGAAACTTAGAACATTATCATTAACTACCTCACAAAATCCCGAACTTCGACTAAGGTTGATATGTATGCAAACGTCAACAATTATGAACGAACTCCTTAGCAAAGTGCATCCAAAATACCATATAAGCACCGTATAACTTGAGCGCATCACCAGCCCCTCCTCCCCACCACCCGCCCAAGACACCCCCACCCCCTACCCACCCTCCGCCCTCCCCCACCCCCTACAATCACATATTCAACTAATACAAGCACATTTTACAACAAAAATAGAAGTTGATTTCAAAATCCAATGAAATTAAACAAAAATTAGAGAAATGTAAAGAGAGAGAGAGAGTGAGAGGGGATTTACCGAAAGAGAGTGAGAGAAGGGATGATCCACAAACAATGCAAGTAGTGGAGGAGAGAAGAAGAAGGTGGTGCGCAAGGTGGTGCAAGTGTGCGTGGTGGTGGCGTCAATGCAAGTGGAGGGCGTGGCACTCGGTGGTGGCGTCAATGCAGTTGGTGTGTCGTCGTGGCGGTGGTGCGTGAAATGAGTGGTGGTGGTGGAGATAGGGTTTCGCGCTTGTGGTGAGAGAGTGAAAGTGAATTTGGCTAAGGGAGGGAAATTGGAAATGGGGCATTGTGTATGTGCGCAAAATGCATATCAAAAAAAAAAAATTGGAAGTGAAGTGGGTCAGTTATTTTAAAAACCGCACCCTTCGTTTATGAAGCGGTCGCGGTTTTGGGATAATCGCGGCCCTTCACTAATAAGGGCCGTTGTGTAGCTGATCAACTCGGCCCGCCCGCGGGCTGGCCCGCCCGACCCGGGTTTTTGACGGGCTTAGCTTTTTAGCGGCCGGCCGCCCGCCCCAATTTTTTTTTTTTTTTTGGGCGGGCTTTGGACAAGCCAAAAAAGACTTTTTTAGTCTAAATTTTGGGCCCGGCCCGTTTTGGCCCGCAAAAGCCCGCTCGGTCCGGCCCCAAATACGGGCTTTGGGGGCACAAATTTTTGACCCGATTTGAACCGGCCCGGCCCGCACAATGGGCAAATTTTTTTTGTCCCGCCCGTGCTTGATCAATGCCTAGGATCGCGGTTAGCCTCAAAACCGCAGCTCTTCATACGAGATGAAGGGGCTGCGATTTCTTGTTAACCGCAGCCTATTAAATAAAAAGTGGCCGCGTTTCCTTTAAAAGCCGCAGCTCTTCAAACAAGAAGGATCTGCGTTTTTTAAAAAACACAGACCCTTCCAACGCCGCTCTTCATTTTTTTTTCCCTAGTGTTGAAAAAGCTCCATATTAATTACAACATTTCCTTATTTAATAATATTTTCTCTTTATCTTTCTCCTATCACATAAAAACCTACTTTTTATTTCTCTTTCTATGCTTCTCCTCTACACAGTTTGGTGAATGCAGTAAAGGAGATATATTACAATTATTATAAAACGAAGGAAGCATTCGGGAAAAAGTAGTGTGAATAAAAATAACCAATTTAAAATATAGTATGTGAGATGGTCTTATGTCTAATTTGAGAATTTTTCTAAAGAAATATGGAAATTTATGATGTATTGTAAACAAAGTGAATCAACCGATTACAGAAAAAAGACGAGGAAAAAGAAAGAAAACCTACTTTCACGAGGTTGATAAAGCAAAGGCCACGACAAGCAAGGTGTTTGTGAGGACGCCACCCAAACAACTAAAACAAGGATAGAAATATTAAATCTACGTGTAAGAAGCAAATACTTCAACCTTATGACTCATTCATAATATTAGTCGGTATCCAGATCCTGTCATTTTTTTAAAAATATTATTATTATTAAAGAACATTCATATTTTAAAAGTAAATAAGATTTAGTTTACTTTTAATTTATAAAGTTAGTGGTATCTATCTTTTAAAATAAAAATATGATAAAGAAGAGAATGAGATCCACACTTCACTCGAGGTGAAAGCATGGAAAAAATGAATGTGGGCATGGTACGCTTTTCATAAACACCTCAAACGTCGGCTTTTGTCACATCTATCCCACATCGTCCCGCTCTATGGGCCCACGCTCACTGCTGATGGCGCCACTTGAAGAACCCTCTTACCCCTCCATTATTAACTTGTTTCCTACTGTAAACTTGTACCTCCAGGCCGAGCTTGGCCTTTCATTGATATTTGAGATAACAAAGTAAAGTATAACTTATCAAACCAAAGTTGATATCAAAGCTTTTACTTATATTTTAAGTATCAAATAAGAGCTTATTTTGGGACGATACCTATTTTATCGCCTGGCAGAAGTTCGTCAAAGTTTCACTATATTTTTGAGTACAAGAATGAAGAGTAATCTTGTTATTTGTGATCAATTTTAATGAACTTGTAGATTAACCTCTATTGGAACATTTATAGTTAAATGTGTCCGTTGATGATATGTAATGATATCGCGTTGCTTGTTGTGACGTTTGATGAAACGTGATGAGAAAGAAGGAAATGCGAAGCTTCGATGATCGGAGTCAGTGCGTGCCACGCAGCGTCTAGTGCGTGCCATGCAGTGCACCGGTGCGTGCCACGCATGCAGCTGCGTGCGTACGCATGCAACGGTGTGTGCCATGTAGGGCTATGCAAAGACCGTGGTCGGGCCGATCCGGGACCGAATTTGACCGGATCGAAGATTCCGGCCGGCCCTCTAGTCCACAAAAACACCCGATTTCGGGTTTCCGGCCCCGTCTAAACCCGGAAAATTCCGATCCGGATCGGTTGGACCGGAATTTCTATTATTTTAGTAAAAAAAAAGTTTATAGGTTAAAAAAAGTTTAAAAAGGTAGAAAGTTAGAAAGTTAAAAACCTACTATTTATTACTTTAGGATTATTGTTATTTAAAATTTTAATTTTTAATGTATTTAGTTTATAAATATATATCTAAATAAAATAAAAAAGATTTCTTTTAAAAATAAATATAAATTCGGTCCAAAGAGTCCAAGATCGTGACCGGCCGAAAAATCCGGCCCGCCCCTGGCCAAAAAAATGTGATTCTCGGGTCCAGCGTTGCTGGCCCGGCCCCGGACCGGTGCACACCCTTAGTGCCATGCATGCACTGCGTCGTTCAGACTCGGTCGCATGCACCTTTGCCTCGGGAAATCCTTTTTGATTATCAAGAAGTTTGGTGCGCCCGCACCGATTGTATAGTGCGCCCGCACCATATTGACGAGACACTTTGTTTCCCGAAATGATGCATGCCTCTTCGTGTGAAATGATGCATGGTTTTAGTCTTTCTTTCTTCGTAAATCTTCCGAAGTATATATAGGGGGATGTCACATATGGAATGGGGTTACACAATCATTTCTAGATTTATCTCTTTGTTCATTGTAAAAAACACAACCTTCAAACACATTGTAGTGTATGTAGTTTGTCATCAACCAAACTCCATTGTTTCTTCTTCGTATCTCACAAGAATATACCGTGAACCTTGTTGATCCTAGTGGGTCGGTAAAATTTTTTAGGAAAGCGTATTACTACGTGCTTTTAAGTACCATCCGGTTTCCCACAAGATTCATATCCATGTAGACACATATAACACCTTTATGGGCACTATTTGTCTTTTGCACGAAATATCAATAATACCCCTGTGAGAGGTCATTTTGGCCTCTCACAATGAGACGACAACAATTTCTCCTCCAAGTCTGGTTTTATTAATTGCACATTGTCAAATAGGTTTATTTATTTTTGGATAAAACCTGGTTTACCCAATGGCTAAATATAATATATGGTGGAATCCAACTTACCATTAATAATTATTACTATTTTATCTGCTTTTTTTAATTGCAACTTGGTACTATTCATCAATTAACTTTGTTAAGTTATATCACATCATTATATAAGAAAAAAACAAAGTCAGTCGGGGTCTTGTTAGATTCGTCTCAATACAAGTATTCTAAATATCATTTTTTTATAATTCATACTTATACGTAATTAGAGATATTGACGTTCAAATAATCATCTCGTGCAAACGTGAAAAATGAAGTGGTGCAATTAAAAAATGGAGGAAGTATTTGTTAATAATCTATTAGAAGCGCCCTAATCTACTCACAAGTGCTAGATGTAGTTATATATTTTTTCTTCCGTAGGGCTCTAAAAATGAACGATTTTCCTAAACAATACTCCCAATAAAAGAAATTTCTAATTGTGCAAAGGTTCTCAATAATTTTCTAATAATTTTCCAACGATGTACTGCAATTTTATAACTTTATTTTTCAAAACAAAAAGATTGTGACGTTTATATTTCAAGTTGGTAGTCATAAATGTCTTTAAACATGTACATATTACGCTTAGTCCCATACGGTTTGTTGGGTCATAAAACATGTTGTGGATTTCGAGAGAGAACAAGAGAAATTCGTAAGAAGAAGAAGAACGACAAGTGAATAACGCAAACGTTGATGCAGTCGGACAAACGGTTTCGCTTGCTAAGGCGGGCCTTAGGTGATGGGGAGTTTTTGCCCTTCTTGAGAAGTGCCCGGGAGGGCACTATGCCGCCTCGAGTGAGGGGACGCAAAGGTGTTGGTTTCAAGATTCTTCTTCACTTATTTGTTATGTGATTTCTAGTTTATTAATGTGAGGTTTCTTTACAATATTTTATTTCCTCGTAAGATGTATATGTATTGGAAGATGAAATATTTAGCTTCCTACTAGGATTAGGATCTCAATCTCTATGTAAAGAGGGATAAGGATCATTGCTTATGTATCCGAAGAATCACATCGATACGGAGAAAGATGCAAATACTCTTAATTAGATTTCTAGATTAAAATTTTGAGGGAAATTGCAATTCATGGGTTTGTGAGCTTGAGTTTACTAATATTCGTTGAATGATTAGTGGACTTTTGGTGGTTTTCTTCTACTTGTTAACGATAGATATTTCACATCGAATTTCACATTGCTCTTGTTTTTCGCTCTTTATATGTGTTCATATTATTTTCTTGTTTCAAAACTTCCGCATCGGGCCCTAACACAGCTTGAACAACCAAAAGGTAAAAAAAAAGTATTTTTTCCCCGTTTTTTTTAAGTAACCACCTTTTAGCTTAGTTAAAACGCCACAATAAGCGCCACATAACTCAAAGTCTTCAAAAAAACATTGCTTATTACATCTTTATTCCTATTTAATTGTTTTATATACTTAATTCTCACTCCATTGGTTAACTAAGCTGATCCCTAACTTTCTTTCTCTATGTTCTTTAGTATTTTCCATTTTATTTATATGTCACTTAAAAAAAAAGAACTATCTAAGTTAGTTGTAAGATGAGATACTAAAATGCACACTATCAAAGATTGTCAAAATTTCCATTAACAACCCCTTGATGTTTAGCTTGTAACCCGAATTCCACATCCAACACACCCACCAATTCCGATCCAAAAGTTAGTTCATATACGATGTTTAGCTTGTAACCCACATACATGTAACCTTATTGTACATTGACTAATAATAACACTAGTAATCAACTTTAATTTAAAGTGTACATATATCTCTCTTGTATGATTGATTTTGATATGGGAGACAATCACTAATTTTTTTTATTCCTTTAACTTAAAATAAAAAAATAAACAAAATCTGTAGGCTCACTTTTCGAATCATATTTTAATCTCTCCTTGTCACAATCAAGGGGATGACCCAAACCTAAAGTGTAGTAGGATGCATTAAATATTCTCTTGCTTTTCCTTTTTGCAACTTCAATTTGACCAAAAAACACCCCTACCCCACCCTCTCTCCCCCCTCTCTATATAATCATCTTCTTCTCCGCCTTCTCTTTCCTCATCCAACCCACTCTCTCTCTCTATAATCTCTCTATTCTCTAATTTCATTCAATCAAGAAAAAGAAAAAACTCTACTTTTTCTTTCTCTAAGAAAAAAGAAATGGAGGAAGTTTCATCATTAAAAAGACAAAGAGATGAAATTTCTCAAGTAACAACAATAGAAGAAGATGTCTTTAAACGCCAAAAGTCGTACAAAGACATAATTACCCTTCTTGAAGATCAGGAGGAAGATTATCCAAATGAGGACTTATCTTCCTTAATCTCCACCCTCCAAGAAGAGATCTCTCTCATTCCCTCCTCCGGGCCCGACCTGGCCCGAAACCCATACCCGGAAGAAAACGGGCCCGGGTCAGGGGTCGGAGGAGGAGGGAGAGGGAGAAGGTGATGAGGCACCTTCTAGAAGCTTTGGATGATGAGCTGGGCCTTACTCCAGCAGTAACAGTGAGGCGAGTACTACAACGGATATATTTTCTGATGAGGTGGTGGGAGGAGGACACGTGGACGGTGGAGATTTCGTCTTTCCATTAGGAGGTGAAGGCTTGTGGGAGTTTGAAGATCATGAAGCTGCTAATTATTACAGCTTATTGCAATCTTCTGAGATATTTATTTAAATTAGTTGGTGGGTCCTCAGTTTCCCCCAATTTGCAAAGAAGTCCTTTTGTTGAGGGGTTAGGTGGTAAAAAAAGAAATTATGTTAGGGTTGGAAGGGGAAAAAAGAAGAGTGAGAAAAGAAAAAAAAGACAAAAAAAGAAAGGGAGAAAATGAAAGCTGATTTTGGGTGGTTTTCATTTTGGTCCCTGTTTGATCTCTTCTTTGTAAATTGTTATACTACCCTCTTGTTTGGTAGATTTCGAAAGAGTAGGATGACTAAATTTAGTTGACTTGTTTATTATGGCTCCTAATATATTCTTTGTTACCTTCACACATTTATTATTTAATTTTTTATCCTCTAATTTTATCTCATTTTTAACTAAGTTTACCTTATATTTTCTCTGTTTTTTTCTACAGAATAATGAGCTTGCACGTCATTAACGCGTACCTTTAATTATTAGTATCTTTAATTATTTTTTAGTAACATTATAGAAATTTAATATTTTTAAAGATATATCGAAGACGAATCTAACAAGACTTCACATGACTATATCTTTTCTTATGTAAAAGTCACAATAGATTGTTAAACGACAAAGGTCGTTGCTAGAATGTTAACAAGTATAAGCATTTGATATCGGAGTATTTCCTCTGTATTTTTATTAGAGTATTTATTGACGAGGAGTAATAAAGTCTAAATCGTTGCAACATTTTCTATTATTTTTTTTTTCTAAGAAATCCATGTGAAGTCTAGAGAAATAGATAAATAGTGAGGGTTATGTGTTAGGAGGGAGATGGAGAGAAGATAATATTAAAAAAGAAAACGTTGCAATTAATATAATTTTTTTTAAATAAGATAAATGTTGCAATTAAAATAGAACCTAAAAATTATAATTTATAAAGGATTATTTGACGAGGAGTATTCTTGATTGTTATAACTTATCACATAGGATTTGGGAAACTTGGGAAATAATATTGGGCTTTTAAAAAGAAGGGTAAGATTTGTGTTATAAGTTAGTAGTATAATTTGAAAGTTATGATAGGAAAAAAAAAGTAAGATTTTTTTTTAATATTACAATTTTTACTAATACATAACTTCGATTATTATGATATTTACTATAAAAATACATCTTCTCAAATAAAAACAAAAACCTCTATCACGTGAAAAGAAAAGGATGCAGCATTTCTTAAATATTACAATTTTGACTAATACATAACTTCGATTATTATGATATTTACTTCGCTCGTTTTTTTGATGGATTTCGTTTTTTTATGGACGTAACATTCGACTCTTTTCATACTGTTTTCGAGATCGCAATTTTAACCCAAACAATAAATTTCATAAACGTAAAAATTATAAGAAATACATATTTCAACAACGTAATCATCTATACGAATCCAATAAGATCTTATACTCTACTATATTTTTCCTTATATATATATATACTAACTAACAATTACAGTAATAGTGGCGTATTTAATACGACTTAAAGCTAACGTGTTATCATTTAAAAAGAATCTGATGGAAGATTTCTTTAAGAATTAATTAAGTAAATCTTATTAATCTTTTATATGATACAAATGTAATACTTCATTCTACTTTTATTGGGCTACTCCGCTTTCTTTTGCATAATTTTTTGGTGATAAATGACGCCATGACATAAAAAGAAAGTTAGAAAATATTAATTTATATTAAAGTTTCGAATGCAAGGGTCACATAATAAATATTGGCCCCTTTGCAACATGAAAACAAAAGTTAAAGGAAGAAACTAATGCTGACATCCTAAAAAGTAATACCATGAAACTAATAAAGACTTAATGTAGTATTTCATATGAAAGTCAAAGTAAATGTAATAGTCTTAGACTTTAGAGTAAAAAAATCGAAAAATTGGACAGGAATAATCCCACCTTTCGGCAGACTTCTCAAACAGCTTCCCACCTTCCATTAATCTCAAAATAATCCCATATTTGCATTTCACATTCTTAAATTGGCCCTTAACTCCGTTGAGCAACTGAAATCACTCGGTAAAACTCAACACGCTGCCATTTTTTCATGCGCCATGAGTTTTAAATTATAATTTTCATGATTAAAAAAAAATCTCTTATACCCCTCCCCCTCCCCTCCTCCCCCTCCCCTCAACTCCCCTCATCCCTCTCTTTCCTCCCACCCCAAAGTGCCACCAACGCTCCCCCACCGTCCTTTCTCTCTCCTCCCCTTGGTAATGCACTCAGCCGACCACCACCGGCCCCTCCATCAAAGTTTCTCTCTCCCACTGTTTATGGACACCCCTGTAACTCTATTTAAACATGAAATCAAACACTAATGTCTCTAGCCCATCTTCTTCCTTCCTCCATTTTTCTTCTTGACATGATTTTCAATCTTTAAATTCTCAACTGGAAAAAGACCCAAACTTTAAATTCTCAATCTTCCTCCATTAATGTACCCGACCAAAGATCATGATTTTTAAATTTATAAATTGAGCAACAAGAGAATGATAACTTCCAACAAATTCTATAAATACCCAAGTAATTACCGACCAAGAACTCAAGCCACCAACTAGAACTAATTACTTATTAATTGCTCCAAAATTCATAATTCATCTATCTCCTTCCTCTCTGCTTTCTTAAGACTTGTGGTAATACCACCACCACGCCATATGCTGAATCACCACTGCCCACTCGCCGCCGTAGTCACCACGCGGCGCTCCCTCCTCTCGTTCGCACAATCTCTCCATTGGCTGCAGCCACCACGCCGCCGACGCCGCAGCCGCGCCTTCATCTCCCACTCGTCCACCACCATTTCTCTTTCCTCCCGTTGCTAATCGCTTTGTGAATTAGCACCAACCCAAACCCGACAATCTCTCTTCTTGTTTTCCATCACCGTTTCCACCACCACCACTATTGTGGGTCAAACACCAATAGGGAGAAAGGGGAGTCGCAAGCCTTGCCTCGAGAAAGGCCGCGAAGCCATTAATCATAGTCAATGGGTCATCACCAACCCATATTCTTTCTCCTCATTTCTCTTCATTACCCTCTATTTTGTTTTACCCGATCCAAGCTAACCTTGTTGCTTAATTCAATTTTGTTTTTGTTTTATGTGGTTGTAATTGAGGAATTGATTATATTGGTGTTAAAAAAGTTTTTGTGTAGTTTTGGGTCAGTGGAGCAAAGGGGCGAGTGGGGTGTGGTGGTGGAGTCAAGTGGAGGAGAGAAAGAGGCTGCCGATGGGTTGAGTATAGGGAGAAGATAAAAGAGCTTATTGGGAAAAAAAAGTGCTTTTAACCTATTCAACAAGTTTCTGCATGTAAAAAAAGTCCAATTAAAGAAGACAAGCAGAAAGGTAGGATTATTTTGAGATTAATGGAAGGTGGGATTGTTTAGAGAAAACCACCAAAAGGTGGGATTATTCCTATCAATTTTTCCAAAAATCAAAGTGAGATAACTTAAGAAATGTGCATCATTGTACGACTCTTTAAACTCCACTTTTTCTAAGGTGAAGACCGAAGAGGCCCACTCCGGAGTCCGGGACGATATGTTCTCGCTTCCTGATTCCCGAATACCAAATCCGGTTGTAAACAGCAAGAAATGAATTTAACAATGGTAAGTTCTACTTATCTTCATCTTATAGGGTTGTAACGCATAGTTTTAATAATTTAACTAGTATTTTGCTTGAGCGATGCCTTAATTAGGCTGAATTATCAAATATATTATCATTCATAAATTTGATAATTGGTTTTATTAGTTTTTCGTAATATTCTGTTTAGTGCGAAATTGGAAAATGGACGTTATGGCATAATAAGTTGTTCGAAAAGAAACTTCTAAGGAATTGAGGATAAAAATAACAATATCAATAGAATTGGGGTAAGAGAATGTTATTATTTAATAAAAGTGTTAGAGATCAAAAGCTTTGTATATGTCTTTATTATGATTACATATAATTATAAGAATTTATTATGTTTTACTTTGAAACATTAAGCATTGAAATTGTAGTGGATTAGTGGTTAAACTTTCACATTTCATTTCAAAGGTCGTGTGTTCAAATCCTAGTAACTTCACATTGTTAATATTTTTAAATGAGATTTTAAACATGTGTATTAGAAGCTTGAGAAGAGTGCTTAGCGCACCGTTCTTTGATAGGAACGCCTTTTAATATATTTGTATAGACTAGTTATTAGTCTCGAGTTACGCCTCGGGTAAGGAAAATTTTCATTCATTAATATTATACTTTTAAGATGATAACACTAAATGTTATTTGGTCTAGTGGTTCAAGACTTTAGTATATTTTCTTGAGGTCCCGAGATCAAACCCTATACTATGCAATTTCTAATTTTTTTTATTGTTGTGAATTACATAGAGTAAAAACACCCTTAGGGAGAGTGCCACGTAACACGTTCGTTGTTTGGGCACGTCTTTTAATATATTAGTATAGATAGCATCTTTTGTTGGTATCATTAATAATTATGAAATTTGGATGTGATGAGAAATGTACTGCTAAATGGACCTGGTAAGAACTCACATAATAATATGCCATTTAGCACTAATGCATCGGATTCTATTGAAACTTTGTAACTCACATAATAATATGCCATTTAGCACTAATGCATCTGATTCTATTGAAACTTTGTAGTTAAGCCGTGCTTGGGCAAGAGTAATACTAGAATATGTTACTTTCTAGGAAGTCTCCGTGTAATACCTCTTTCAAAATTATTTTATCTCTATTATATAAGTCAAAGGAGGAGGTGTGGTGGCCCCCTTTGAAATGACTAGAATATCATCTAATAATTTATAACAACGTTTTCTTTTTATAAAAAAATAAAAAATGACAATCAATGCAACTTGCCATATGAAATAAGTCAAAATGAAATGTCGATCACCATCAATAACTTGACAAAACAAGATTGACACAATCAATTCACGAAATTAATTAGAATCTTCAATAAAACAAGTTAGCGATATATCTTGACAACATAATACTTCGTATTTACAAAGTTCAAACAATATGGTTTATTAACATTTACAATCATTAAAGAACTATACCAAAGCCGCTGACAAGGAATTATTAAATCATCGATCAAATTTTTCGTTGACGGTAGTTAAACAGTTAAAAATCAATCTTCAATTTAAAAAAGATAATTACATCTACAAAACAACCCCAATAATTTACATCACTACTAAAATAATTTATATTTAAAAATATGTCCAATCATACATATAGTTACATAAGGTTGTTGTTTATGCATCAATGCGCGTATATACGACTAGTTTTTATTATTGCAAATGAGGGATAGCTAAGTGGTTTGGTACTGTATAGTCAGTTTGATTCAACTTATCTTATCTTATCCTATCTTATTTTACCTTATCTTTATTTTTTTCTTTTTCTTATTTTATCTTATTAGATAGTTTATTGGATGTGTCAACATCTTATTTTATTTTATTTTATCTTTATTTTATTTTATTTTTTAAAATAAGTTAAAATAAGTTCAATGATTGAAAGTCTTACAGTATCTAATCTAGTTTCAAGAGAACTTGGGATTTTCCCTTGACAAGTTGGGATTCCTTCATTTCACCGAACTTGTTAGGACTTCTTACCAAAAAAGTTTCTTTTTGCCCCTGTTTCCCTTTTTAGGGTGTATTATCATTCTGTCCTCTTTTGCTTTTCCCCTCAGCAAAACACACCCATGTGACTTGTGAGTATGTATCTCCCTTGACCCTATTATGTATCCTTTGTACCTTTTCTTTTAGGGAATTTTATCCTTGTACCTTGGTATGGGTGTGTAAGTGTGTTCGTCGCATATTGGAGACCATACAACTTATAATTTGTAAACTATTAAACAGGTAAACTATCTTCCATTTTATAGATCACTTTTTATTTTTGGATTTTTTGATGGGAATAATCACGGCTTTAGCCGATCATAAAGCGATCCCAGCGCTTTCATAAACTTGGGAATAATCCCAATTATGACCCATATCTTTCCCAATTGGGCCACTTTAACCAATGAGCGCAGTTAACCGGTCAAAATCGGTTAGCCTCTTGTTTCCGCTTGTAAAAAGCAATTATCAATTTAATTTTAAAAATTAAAAACCTAATCCTAACTCCACCCCGCCCCCAAACCACCCCTCCACTTCCATCATCCCCACCCTCCTCTCGTTCCACCCTAGCAGCTCCCCACTCCCTTGCTTCATCTCGTTCCCACTTCCCATCCCCTGCAGGCTCCCCCTCCCCCCCTCATCTCGTTCCCTTCCCCCCCTCTGCAGCTCCCCCTCCCCCCCTCCTCTCGTTCCACCCCCTGCAGCGGCTCCCCACTCCCGGTCCTCTGCTTCCCCCCCTGATCTTCTCTGCTCCTTCGACCCATTTTACGTTGAGAAACCCAACTCAGAGCCTCATCTTGTCTCTCCTCTGACCTTCGTGCTCGAGTGCTTCACTCTTTCTATCCCTCATTCCTTCCTCTCCCCCATCACCCATTCCAACCTCTTTTTTGGCTTTTTCCTCTCTCTTTGCGCTCCAAAATGGCGATCTACCACCTTTTCCTTCCTCTCTCGGTGGTGCAGCGTGCGATAAAGTTTCGCTAGGAAAGGCTTGTGGAGCAATGCTGCGATGCGAGCTCATAACTGCACCACGTGGCGCGAGATGATTCGATGCGTGACCGAGGGGAGGTTTGAGAGGTTTGAGGGATGGGGTGGTGGTGGGCGTCGATGGGCTAGGGTTTGGGTCGGTGGTGGTTGAGTTTTAGCATCGTGGTGGGTGGGGGCTTTTCGTGGGTAGCTTGGGCGAGGTGGGGATGAGGTTGGGTTTGGGCGACGGTGGTGGCGGTAGAGCGTTGTAGCGAGGTTGTATTTTTGGTTTTAGTGGGTGGTGGTGGTGGGGACTATAATATTGGGAGAAGGCGGTGGGTTGTAAGGGTGGATGTTAGTGGAAAGGAGGTGGTGGTGGAAGGGGGAGGAGGGGAGGTGTGATAATTTTTTTGAATTTACAAATTAAAATAATTAGATTTAGGTGTTTAATTAAGAATTTTGTTAAAAACACATCAAATTAGTCCTTAACCACCTAATAAGTGTATTCAACTGCATTTGCGGGTTCTGAAGCAATAACGACAAGTTTGAGCAAACACCTTACTCCAAAAGTCGGATTATTCCAAGTTTATGTAAGGTGGAAGTTGTTTTGGGAGGATCGGTAGAAGGTGGGATTATTAAGTGAAAAGTCTTATTTTTTACGTCTTTTTCCTCTTCCTATTTTTGTACTTTTATGATAAATACTCAATAATGATTTAGATTTTAGATATTTCCTTCATACCAACAAGATGTTTTCGTGGACACTATTTTTAAGTAAAGAGAATCTTTTTAAATTCATTAAAATATATAAGAAAAAATATTAGGTTTAATGCTTTCTTATCTTCGCATTTAATTGCATTACTTTTATTTCAGCGGCTACCGATATACAATTTACACTATTAATTATATTTTGGTAAAAATTATAAAAAATTACCCCCTCTGTATTTTTTATATTTATCAACTTGGAATCTTGGCTTTATTAGCGATTAGAGAGAATCTTTTAAATTTTTTCTCAATATATAAGAAAAATATATAGTCATGTGGGATCTTATTTGATTAAATCTCAAAGAATATTTTATTAATATTGATTATTATAATTTTTTATTAATATGTAATGAAAAATATTTAAGGTAGAATAAGTACGTTGAGACGTGTGGAAGTCGAAGTAGGGAAAGATAAAGAAAAATACGGGAGGAGTATAGATAATAAAGTACAAGTCTTAAGCAATTAATGAGATCTGCTTAATTAATTATATTTTTAAATACATATGAAATACAAAATCCAGTTATATGAAGCGTTTGTGAGTAGTGGCCAAGTGAAAGTCTTTGCCGATTAAATGAGAAGCGAGAAGAAGGATGTGTAATGTATTATTGGGTTAATATATGTTTAGTTGGTCTTGTTTGATTAGTATCGATGAATATTACGAAAATCGAGCATTTATAATTTTTGATAATATGTAATTAAAGATATTAATGGTTGGAATCTACGTTGACGAACGTGAAATCAAGCAATAAGAACATATTTTAGGACGGAGGGAATATAAAAAGTATAACATTACAACAAAAAATGGTCCTCATCACTCATTTATAACAACTACAAATTTATTGGAGTCATCATGGATCTATCCTGTTTATACATTGAAATCACAAATATATCTATGGCTACAAGCTACAACAACTTAACAATGTCAAGGACCTTAGAGTTAAAAAAGGACCTTAGACGTCGTTGAGCTAAAAGTCAACTACTTAGTAAGTTGTTTACAACAAAAAGAAAAATATTGAAATTAAAAAAATGTTTTGCTTTGAATATTTTAGTACATTGATAAATGTTTAATCGCTTTGAATATATTCTATCTTTTATTTGGTAATATATTCTATCTTTTTTCTATAACCCAGGCTTATGGCATCCTTGTTTTTTAAAATCTCTTTCTATCTCTTTTCTTTCTTAAGTTATTTTTGCCATACTCCAATATTAGAAGTAATAAATAACGTAGAAAGTATATACTATTTTCTTGAAAAAGTTGCACCCTTCCTCGGTTCTCACTCGAGTCACAAGTATTCTTAGTTCTCCTCTATTGCATGTTAGATTTTTCATTATCATCCAACATACGTTATTTTTTACACTTTTATCTTCTACTTTTTAATAAAGGTAAGTAGAAAAATCTTAGGAGACCTCAGTAAGGCGAGAAGCTCCTAACGAATCGTTCTGATAATAGTGTGTAAAAGCGGAATTATTACGAATATCCATATTAAAACAAGAATCTAAAATGACCGCGTTAAGCCGTCCACGTCTAGCTGCTTCTATTTAACCTGTTGTAAATGTGTCTAATACTCCAACTATTCACATGCGAAGTAGTGTGTTTTGATGTCATGGATGATGTGAGTTATTTTCCATGAGGGAGGCGAGATACCTTGAACATCATTAATAATGAGCAAATTATCACCTTCTATTTGTAGATTTTGAATCTTCTCTTGAATGGCAACAAGGACACCTTGATGAAGAGGTGTTGCGCCGCTTAATGAGGACTTGAGTCTTTGCCAGATTGTAAGTAGGCACTTTACATAGATTGCCTTGATGATCGCGGGTGATATCGCAAATTGTGATTGAGTTAGCACGAACCAGCCCGTCGAAGTTGAGTTTGTATGAGTGTAAGGGAGGTGGCTCCCCAATCAACGAGGATGGAGGAGTTCTTGGGTGGAGAAGTAGAGTTGTTGGAAGTGAGATGGAAAGGGGAACATGTAATACCCCTCATGATTGTTTTAAGGGGTTTAGTTTGGATCTTTCGTTAAATGAGATCATCTTTCTTTTAGGGAGCTTATTTTTTAGTTACTCACAATTAAGCGTCTTGGTTGGGAGTAGTTTAGGGATGGGTGACCTCCTAGGAAGATTCTCGGGGTGCGCATGAGTGAGAACAAAATCTTGTCGGAAAAGCTTGTGTTGGTTATTGAGGATAGTTGTTGGCCGGCCTTGGATGTGCATTAGTAACAATAATAGGCTGGTTCAGTATGGGTTGGGTGTTCTGAGAACATGTGGTGTAGTAAATGCGGCAATGATTAGTGGCATTTTGAAGATTCCATTCTATTGTAAAGAATTTAGCTTTATGAAGGATACCATGTATGTTTAATTGTTCTTTTGAAGATGATAACATTTCTTTCATTCAAATACTCGATTAAGATTGATAATTTGGATAAGATACTTCTTTTTATATCTTAGATTTTCAAAGATGAGAAAAATAGAAGCATTGGGAATACTAAGCAAGCCATTTTTGAACTTCGGGAAGGCGCGAGTTGGCTTATTTTAGGGATCGATAGTTTCTTCTTGTGAATTACATAATCCCACAAGTACTAACTTATACGAAATTATTAGTGTTTGAAATCGTACGTCGGCGAGCGTGAAAACGTAAAGTGATCTACTTATTTACAACTTGAAGGAAGTATAAGATAATATGGAGATATCATGTATTGATCTATGTTATTATTTTTTTTAAAAATAAAAAAAGATTATGTATTTTATCATCCGAGACTAGGCTAGGACTAAAATATTATATCGCCACATAAGTAAATATTTTACTTGGATGATAATAAGATAAGATAAATGGTTCGTTAACAATTCTACTTTGCTACAATTTTACGGTTAAAAAGCTCCTTTGACAAATAAGATTTATTTGCATAGAGTTACAAGATAAATATAAAAAAAAACCAATGAGGTTAAGTTTTTATATTTCCCATCAAAAGATAAAGTTTTTTTAATTAAATTACACACTAGATAATAAAGCATTATAAATATACTTGATTATATATAGTTCTGCTTAATTTGTATTGTCACCAAGATCCTATTGTAAACCAAATATCCATATATCATTAGAAGAAATAATAAGCTATTTTGGGCTTTACATGAATTCTTTTGGGGAGGGCTTCACCATAATAACATAATATGAAATTAGTACTACAGTACTACCTACGTACGTCACACGGGATCAAAATCTAGGGTAAAATAAAGGTAGACCAACTAAAAATCAGGAAGTAAATGATTACTCACTGTCATTAAAAGGCGGTCAATCAAAGTTTAAATTGATGGTTGAAGCGCAAAAATAGTTTTCGAAATTATTATATATGGTGGAACCACATGTTGTGGCCGCGCACGCTGTGCGTTAACTCCCGTTAGTGCATTTTAAGTTTATATCTGTTTCGTTTTTAATCGGAATTGAGATTTTGAGGGGTGTTGGAAAGCTATCGGCCGAATTTACATATCCAACTTGAATATTCCCAAAATGTTGAGTGTTATGTGAGAAACATCCATTTGAATTTGACCCGATTGTTCATAAAGTAAATTGATTAGTATTTCCTTTATTTATAAAAGTAACCGCATTTTTTTATATGAGTAACCCCTTTTTATTATTAGAGTAACCTCATCCATCAGAGATAACCATATTCAATTCGTTCATAAGAGTAAGATCATTAGTGTCACTTTTGTTTATAAAAGTAACCCTTTTCTATTGTTACGTGTAACCTTAAAAATATTATATGAGTGGCCTCCATTTTTTTGAGTAATTTCGTTTTAATCAAACGAGGTAAGTAACCCTATTTAATCATAAAAAAACCTCGTTTGTTCATACAGGTATCCTCGATTAATCATACGAGTAACCTAGATGCTCACAAAATTAACCACATTTATTAAAACTAGTAACACATTAGTTCATAAGAGTAAGCTGGTTAATATTTCATTTTGTTATAAAAGTAACCCTATTTGTTTAAAAAATGTGGCATTTTATTGTTAAAGAAACTCATCTGCCGGGGATATCACATTTAAATATACAAGTAACTCATTTAATTATATGATGACCCATTCAATAATACTAGTAACCCGAATAGTTGCAATTAATGCGTATTTATTAAATACGATAGCTTTAGATCATTCGTCATAAGAGTTAGGCGTCGGTATCCCTTTTGTGATAAAAAGTAACCCAATTTTTATAAGAGTAATGTCATTTTTATTATTAAGAGTAGCCCCATTAATTGAGAAGTAGCAAAATTTATTAAATGCGAGTAACTTTTTATTCGTTAAGTAAGAGTAACTCCTTTTATTCGTTAGTATTTTAACTATCTTTTAGAACTTAAAAATGCACCCTTTTGTGTTTTTATGTTTTAGGTTTTGCCTCAAGGTCATCATTCGATATATCGAGCATAGAAGGGTCCATTAGGGGGAAAATAAATGAGATGTTTTTGGAAGGATTTGTGTACAAAGGAGTAGTTTGTGCCTGAAGTCGACTTCAAATGAGCATTTACACGGCCCTTCAACGTGTTGGGAAGATTAAATTGGATATGAAAATTTAGGCTTGATAGGCTTTATAATGTACGATCTAAAGTTGATCCTAGATGAAAAGCGAGTGAGATATGGCCTTTTGAAAGTGAGTTAAGCGATGCACAGCGTCCAGGCGGTGTGACCGACCACGTAGAAAACTTCGTTGTTTTATATCTTATCATGCACAAAGTTACAAATCTTAGCTCAATTGATTCAAATTAAGACAAATTCTAAATCGTCTCACACTCTCATCTTCTAAAGACCTAAATGAAACATTATGAAGCTATAAAGATAGTTATTAAATTGTTAGCGTCGCATAAAAACATTCCTCCTGAGTAGTTGCTTGTACGAATAACGGAAAATTTGTCGAGCCATTTTTGTACATTCAATGTACTCTACAGATAGAGGAATCCGTAGAGTTAAACATTGTAAAATATGAAATTGAAAGATTTCGTTGAAATTGTTCATTTGGAAATTTTCCAAAAAGCTAAACACCCCATAACTTTTTTTAAGGAAAAAAAGAAAAATAAAAAGAAAAAGAAGAGACCTAGACACGTAGTAGGCCTTTGGGCCATGCGAAGAGGTGAATGTGGGCCCACATATAGTATCGTGTCCTGACGGTATCGTTTCAGGCCGATATGATATTTCATGACAATTCTCAGGCTCTACGACTACACCCCACCCAAAACTTCTTATAAAAGAAACAAAAATATTTTTAAAAATATAAAAAGACAGGCGACCCACCATGTATGGCATGGAGATGATATGACATCATGACATGTCATATAGCTAACAACATGAGGATAATTGAATGCTGAGACCACATCATACACAAGTGGGCTTTGGCCACTGGACTTGAAAATTGCACCAGAAATTGCCATTTACCCAAAATATAAGGCAATAGCATGGCTCTTTATCACACTCACCAGTCTCCATGACATGTAATGACTTACTCTACATGATAATTTCTTAATGTGGCCTACTTGAGTAGGACTTTTATGATATTTTTATTTGTTCCATATTGATAACACCTTTATTTTATTTTTTATCTGCGGAATTTGACTTTTACATCTTTAGTGAATACTTTACTATTAACATTTTTAGTTATAAATAAGTAAGGATTCTGAAATAATGGTTAAAGTGAAGTATCGAATTGTGTCGAAATGCGAAAGTGAATAGATAAAAAATAAACGGATGGAGTATGTGTCGCATGAGGATGCTTATTTTAGAAAGTTCATAAACAAATTGTTGCTGATAACTTTTTATTGTTATTGGATATATTCATAACATTTTTGAATTGGATAATCAATTACACGTTGTATATTATATCGTATTTCGATTCGCTACCTTTTCTTTATTTGATCATGCTCAGATCGAGATCAGATCGGATCCCGGTAGATCGGGCCGAGATCAGATCGGATCAGACCGAATCGAGATAAGAAAAATAAGTTGGGATCGAATCGAGATAAGTTCGGATCGGATCGAGATAAGTTGAACCTTTGAGATCGATATAAGTTGATTATCTTTATATTTAAAAACTTATTATTATTGTTATTATTATCATGATTATTATGATTATTAGTATTACTAATGCTATTATTGTTATTGTAATAATAATAATAATAATAATAATAATAATAATAATAATAATAATAATAATAATAATAATAATAATAATAATTATTATTATTATTATTATTATTATTATCATTATTATTATTAATATTACTTTATACAATTACTATTACTATTAATATTACTATTTACTAGTACATTTGTTCAAAAGATTATTATTATTGTCGTTGTTGTCCTTATTAATTATTAATATTGGTAATTATTATTAATATTGTTGCTATTATTATAAATAACGGTGATATCAGTTATTTGAATTTATTTGTGTTAGAAGAAGAATGTTAACTGGCGTTTGTACGTGTTCTTTTTTTTTATATTTGTTCTAATTAATAATTTTGATATGTGATGTTACTTTTTGATGTTGTACATGTATGAGCATGTGATAGTATATGATGTTTATTTTTTTAAAACAATTTTGGTAGAATAATATAAATTATATATTACTTAGTTTATATAAAACATGGGTAGCATGGGATGCCCTAATGGTGTTATAATCGCGTTTAAAATTTTTGCATAAAGGATTTAGTTTATCTTTAAAAGCAAAGTTTTATATAGAACAAGATAACGATATAAGAAGAATATTTAACCATTTTTGTTCAAGATCCTATATGATTATATATATTTATAGGTTTATTTATAATAAAAAAGAACAATTTATTGATATAACAAAGAACATGTTGTTAGTTAAATCTAAACATGTCATGAATATAAAAATAACATTTATCTTTTATTTTTAAAATGTGTTCTTTAAATAGATCTTTTTTTAATATAAATTATATGTTAATTTCATTCTTATCCCTAAGTGCTTGTATTAACGGACGCTTGAGCATGAGCAATATGTTTTCTTTACATTGAACAATATATAATTTTTTACCTAAAATGTGTGTTCTTTTATTTTTAATTTTTTGGGCCTTTCAAAGGAGAACCCAGTGGTAAGATGAATTTACTAAAAATTTTGCCTGTGAGTCATTCCCTTAGGCAAAAAGCCTAACCCCAACCCCTCCGACAACAATATTGAAATATATCTTCCACCGAGATTTGAGCAGTACCCAGTATAGGAGGTAAAAGCCATGCAATTTGGGCAGAAGTCCTTTGTTTTATTTTTAATTGTATGTTCATATACTAATGTTCTTTTTCAAAAAAAAAAACTAATTATGCTAATAATAATAATAATAATAATAATAATAATAATATAATAATTATAATAATAATAATAATAATAATAAATTAATTATTATTATTATGTTATTATTATTATTATTATTATTATTATTATTATTATTATTGTTATAATATTATTTATATTATTATTATTTTATATTATTATTATTATAAAATTATTATTTTTATTATTATTATTGAAATTTGTGCATAGTAATAAAATGATAGTAATAGTAATACTTAGTAATGAAATACAAAGTAATAATAATATTAGTAATAATATGTTTTGTAAAAGATAAGTTCGAATCGGATCAGTCGAGATCGAGATCGGTTCGAATCGAATCGGATCGAGGATCGGATAAGTTTGGATAAGTTCGGATCAGATTGGATGGATCGTTCAGGAAAAATAAGTTCGGATCGGATCGAGATCGGATAGGATAAGTTCGAGATGGAAAATTTAAGGTGAAATTAAACTTATAGTTTTTTAGAGCTAGCTCTTAGGTGTATAATAGGAAGCTCTTAATAAGAGTTGAATGTCAATTGTTTCTGAAAGCAAGAGCTAGGTGCTCTCACAAGAGAATCGCGCAATAAGCTAGGCTTAAAAAATTGACTCTTAACGCGAATAGAGGAAGGAAAATATTGACAAGCTCATGCATATTTATGAAGGAACAGGAATTAAGAAGATAGTGCATTTTTGGATTTGTAGTAGTCTAGTAGCGACTCTTATTTTTAAGAAGGAGATGAGGTGGAGGAGAGAAGGCCCAGGGCACATTCTGCCCCCGGCTCGCGCAAAGTTACCCGAGTTGAACCCGTAAGCGTGTGCGTGGCGCATATTTCTCCTTTTACTTGTATTGCTCTACATTCGGTAATGAATTGCTATTTAGTAGCGGTTTATATGTGTCTTATAGCTTGTATTGGGAACATAATATAGCAGCAATTGGCTCAGAATGGCTAATCAACCTGAGAAAAGCATTATTGGTATTAGCCTCTTTGGAGTAAACGGTTTTAGTAAAAATAAAAATCGGCGTCTTTATCTCGTGGACGGTATGTGGAATTAATTTGAGTTTTGCGCGTAGGAGGAATTAACATTCCCCTTTGACATTATTCATGGCAAAAATTCTTTAATTTTTTGTATTAACTTGAAGTTTATAATCATTACATCATTGAACAGTGTCGGAAATGGGATTCATTTATCCCATAATTTACAAAATTAATAAGAAAGAAAGGGAATATTTGAAACAATTAATAACTTCAAATAATACTTTATATTCTTAATTACTTTGTGTTAGTCCATGCAGTACTTATACTTCCTCGATTTAAGGTTGTTTCGTTTCTCCTTTACACTTATCTGCTGGCCAGCCACTTAGGCTTATGCTAATATACTCCAATTGTGCATAAGTAAAAATTACAAAAAATTGATATTTTGGAAAGTATATATTGAGGCGAATCTGAGCTGACGTCACGACTTAGTATGTTTTTAGCTACGAAAAGTAACCAAAAAGGCACGTCAAACTACACCCTAGATAAATAGAGTCAAGAGTTCATGTAACAACTAAAAAAAAAGATGGAGGAAGTAGCTAATATATAATGGGGTTAAATATGCAAATTTGGATATGAAGTTATATTACTTTTTTTTCTTGGGAAATTCCATTTAGTCACCGAATTTTTTGATTACATGTGGTGCCTTCTGTAGTTTGGATTTGTTTCTTATAACGTTCGTGCAAAAAAACGTTAGTTTTGGGTTTAAGTAGGGGTAGTAGTTTTCATCGTCAAATGCTGCTTGTGCTGCGTCCGAGAATAGTTAGCTCAGATTTGAGAGTCAATTTGGCATTCTTACGGGTCAAATTGAAGTCGAAGATTGGAGAAAAACAGCCCAAATACCGTTTTACGTGTCAGAAAATACCCTCTTATATTTTTTATACCAAATTAGGCGCTTAAATTTGATCGTTAAGGAACAAAAATGACTGCAAGAAACTAGCACATTACGCAAAAATAATAGAAAACCTAGCCTTATATAACCTCCCCTCAACTTAATGTTTTGTTTAACGTAAGTTTACCGGTAGAGAATAAGTCCAGCATAACGGTGACACCATATAAGAATCCAAAGAGGCCCAAGAATGTCTTAATATGAGAAAGCTGTCTGATAATGCCAAAGTGAAATTTCTTTTTTTTTCTTTCAACCAAAATTGGATATGACGTTATATTCATTTTCTTCTTTAGAAAAAGGAATTCGATATAGACCACTACTCTCTTAAGTCTTTAGAATTTAGAACAAGAGTAAATAAAGTAATCGAAGAAGGCAAAATAATAAGGTAATTAAAGACAAAGGGAGCATGTGGCCATCAAAAGATTGGATTTGGGTTAGTAGTTTGAATCCAGAAATCTTCTTCACACAAAAGTTTCAAGTCAAACTTACTTGTAGAACACATTCTTTCTTCTCTCCACCTTTAGGTTTTATGGAAACAAACACTTAGGGATACTTGTATACTTGTACTTGTATAGTGGTTTAGGCAAATAGCAGAGTCTATTGTCTATAGCAAATTGATTATACTGGTAGACCAAAGTCCAAAAGTGGTTTAGACAACTTTAAATCCATTTGACACTTGTTCGGTAAGATTGGATTGGAAAAATTCATAGATATACTCCATAACTAATATTCCCTCCATTGCAATTTATAAGGCATGTAATTCAATTTAAATCCATTTTATAATTAATTTTACTGGTAGATAAAAAATAAGTCAACGTGACTTTTATCATAATAAATTAATATTTATCATCATATCATCTATTCTATAATTACAAAAACATAATTATAAAATGTGGAAAGGATATGGACTGGCTCGACATGCTTTTTGCGAGATCGTGTAGTTGCTTTGAGAACTATTCTCCGGAGACCTTAGTGATACAACATTGATAGAGTATAACCTATTATTAGAGTTTCAGCAATCGTCGAACACAGCTTTTTGTTTGAGTTGATCATGCTTCTGACGTGGTATCGGAGCGTGACATAAAGGTCGCGAGATCAAATCTCGTCATCGCTACTTTAAGAGGAATATTTAATTAGCACAGGTCAGGAGCGTGTGTTGCATCAGCTTTAATCCCAAAAGGCTACCGCATGAGGGCGTGATAGAGTATAAAGCCAATTTTGGGACTCTAATCATCAACTTAAGCTTTCGGTTGAGTTAATCCGTTGACAAGCACCAATCTAATATGGAATAAGGTAATTGTGCCTCCTAAGGACCCCTTCAAGAAATCTCATTACGGTTTAAATTTTATATCATTATACTACTTGTGTGAACGTACGGAACAATAATATTATGACAAATCTCATTCGGTTTAAATTTTATGTAATTAGATTCGATTTGAATAGTTTTCTTAAACAAGATTTGGCATCCTCTTTCAAATGCTAAAGAGAAAAGGTAGGCCCTCATGTGATACAAGAGAGGAAACAAACCCAAAATTATATATGCAAAGTTAAGGTTATTGTGGAACATCCAATTTTAATAAGTGTTTGAGTTACTACGAAACATTTAGTGTACTTTTAGCTCTAAGGATCTTGATTCGAAATATCAAATTTATTTTTACAAGGATTTATCTATCCTATGACACAAGACATAAAATAAGAAGTATTTATTAATAAAGAAATGTAAGTGAAGCTTATTTAATGCTTCCTAAATTAAGTTTTACATTTTTTTCCTTATCAACTCTCCCTTTTTCTTGGGGGGTTGGGAATGCGAAATCTCCTGAGCGTTCAACAAGGCTCTTTTGGCGAAACAAGCTTGGCGAATCATCAATTACCCACACTCTTTGGTGGCAAAACTCTTGCAAATAAGTATTTTCCAAAATCTACCTTTATGGAAGTAAAGGTGAAGCCCATAGCTAGTTACACTTGGAAATCCATATTATCTGCTTCGTGATTTGGTGCGAAGGGGTATGAGGAAAGTGGTGGGCTCGGGCAATCTTGTGGCAATTTGGACCGACCCATGGGTTCCAAAACTTCCTAGCTTTCGGGTTTTGGGCGATGGTAATATGAATGAAGATGGACCCAAGATGGTGTGTGAATTAATTGAAGATGGGGTTTGGGAAAGATGACTTGTTGAATCAACTTTTTCTCAATGGGAATCTGACCATAAAGAGCATCGTTCTTCTCGATTAGCTTGCCTTGATAAATGGGCGTTGCACTACTCCAAGAAAGGTGATTTTTACAGTTCGGAAGTGCCTATTATATTGAGATAGCAAGAAAGAAGCAAGAGATGGTCTCCACATCGTCCCAAGATAGTCAATTGGTGTGGAAGAGGATTTGGGAGGCAAAGATCCCCACAAAAATCAAACATTTTGGGTGGAGGGCTGTACATAATGGAGTGGCAGTGAGAGAAAATGCGGGCGGGGAGGGGGGCTTGAAGGGGAGTTACTATGTCCCATGTGTGGTGAAGAATGTGAGTCTATCATGCATACTCTTTTGAATGCGAAGAAACTAGAAGGTTGTGGTGCGTTTCGCCTCTTGAATAGTTGTTAAGAAAGGTGAAAGCAAGTCTGTCGAGGAGTGGTGTGATAAACTTCCAAAGAGTCATCAAAGAGGAGATTGGTGGGACATGTTTTGGTGCATTCTTTTTGGGGGTATGGCTTGGCGAAAACAAATGGGTTTTGAGCAAAAGAAAATTCGGTGGAAGATGTTTTGAGCAAAGCGATAGGGTTCGTGTGTGTGACTACAAAGTAGCCAAAGAGTCGCAAATGAAGAAGCAAGAAAAGGAAGAAAGAATCGAGTTGGAAACCACTTAGGAAGGGAGTCTATAAAGTGAACTCGGACGCGGCGCTCTTTGAAGATGGAAAAGTGGGTTGTGGTGCCGTAATGAGGGGCGAAAGCGGAGTGAGGTGATGGTTGCCACTTCTTTGCCGATTGATGGACGGTTCGAGATTGATGAAGCGAGGCACTACGCCGGGCATGCGGTACAAATTGCCATAGAAGGTCAGTTTCCGACATGCTGATGTTTGAGTCGAGTTGTTTAAAGCTCATCAACCATTTGAAGCAAGGTGTATTAGAAGTTTCCGGTTTCGGTAATTTAGTTGGTGATATTTTAACTATTGTTAGAGATTGCGGTAGTATTTCTTTTAATCATGTAGGTAGAAATGGGAGCGAGGTAGCTCATAAACTTGCCCATTTAAGTCGTGGTTTTAGTAGTTTGCGTGTGTGGATTGAAGAAGTCTCGGTAGATGTGTTGCCTCTTGTGGAGGCTGGATTAGTGTCGAATGAATAAAGCGAGATATTTTCCGTCAAAAAAAAAAAAAAAAGCTCTCCTTTTTCGTGTCATAAATCTTATCCATCTTGCATGGCGTAGGTGGCATAGGATATACAAATCCCATTTTTGTGAATTAGAGGAACCAAGTAAGTAAATTAATTAAAAGTTTCTCATATATTGATGACTGATGAGCCCACTATTAATCAATTGCATAGGTCCCTCATTATCTTTGAGCAGTTCCTGCTATGTGACATATATGATATTATGATATATCTAGTCCTGTTAGTGGTATAATATCCTCGCATTGCTCGCAAAATCGCATACAATTCATTACAGTTTTTATGCGCTACATCATCATAATTTCCTTATAAAACTCAAATTATTGAGTAAGACTTCCTACCTAAGCTTGCTAATTTGGTAACGTCGGTCAGAACAAAACAATAATGGAAAAGATGATAGTGTCGTTTTGATAAATTTATATATAAGTACATGGCGTTATCATTTTGAATTTTATCCCATTACTATTAGTCTCATCAACTATATAAATATTCCATTTCCACCAGAAAAAGAAAGAAAATATGAAAATGTTACTCCATAATGAGCGAAGTATGAAACGTTGATAGTGGGCTCTAGCCTGTAATGTATTACTGTGGTCCAGAGAGAACAAAAATCTTAAGGGACCATCATGCCACTTGCTGGGTTAAAAATTCCAAAAGGGCGAGAAAAAAGGGCCTACTTACATTCTTCAGTACGTATATGACACAAACACCACAATTCAGTACCTTCGCCAGCCTGGTTTATGCTATCAGAAATTTTCTAACAAGATCACTGATACAGGAGTCATAGACTTCAACTGAAAGAGTTTAGAATCAGCTAATAGAGAGAAGAGAATAGAAGGAGAAAATAGAGAGAGAAAGAAGATATGTTGTATTTTTTTCATTGAATGAATTATTACAATGTAGCTATTTGCTATTTATAAGGTATACGAACTAACCAATAATAGTTCTAGAATTACAACAGAACTCTCAACAACAAACAACAGAATGTTTAATAGAGATGTAACTGAATTTGGCGCTAAAACCCACTCTAACTAACTATAACAGAACATCCGATTCTGTTATGCGTAACATTACTTCCCCTTGCAAGAAAGGACTTGTCCCCAAATCAAGAAGGAGATGGAAATGAAGGAAGCTGTCTGTGAAACTCATCAGCGAGGAATCCAAGTAGCTTCAAATTCGGGGCAACCTTTCCATTGAACCAAGTAATGAGAAACATCCTGATTAGACACTTGTAGGAGCTTAGTGTCTAGAATAGCTGTAGGTTGCAAAACATCTTGAGCAGTACCTTGTAACCAAGAAGGTATATGGCCAGGGAGATGGCCTTGAAATTTCTTGAGTTGAGAAACATGAAACACGTTATGAATGTGTGAACCTGTTGGGAGCTGCAGCTTATATGCCACTTTACCAACAGTAGCAAGAACTTGAAAAGGGCCAAAAAACTTAGGAGAAAGTTTATTATTACTCCTAGATTGAACTGCATTGTTGTCTATAGTTATGGAGAGCAGTTATACCCAATCATTTACCAAAAATGATCTTTCAGGACTTGTGTTTATCTACTTGTTTCTTCATTCTAGCTTGAGCCTTGATCAGTTGAGACTTTATTAGTCTAATCATAGACTCCCTCCTTTGCAAACTTCTATCCACTTCATCATTCACAGCTTCACCAGGAAGGTATGGTAAGTGCAAGGGAGGAGATTGATTATAAACTACCTCATAAGGTGTGAATTGAAGAGAAGAGTGGAAATGAGTGTTATACCACCATTCAACTAGGGGTAGCCATTTGCACCAATCCTTAGGTTGATCACTTTGCACATACATCTCGAGATAGGTCTCTAAACACCTATTGACCACCTCGGTTTGGCGTGTCGGTTTGAGTGGTATGCCGATGATAACAAGAACCTCGATTACCATGAATGGGAAAAGGCCCTTCCAAAATTGGTGAGAAAAACTGGATCTCATCACTGACTATGGATCGAGGCCATCCATGGAGCTTGAACACATAATCTAAATAAGCTTGGCAACTTGAATGGCATTGAATGGATGATTCAATGCAATAAAATGGTTGTATTTCTGAATATCTACAACCACCAAAATGACATCCCTACCTATGGACTTAGGTAAACCTTGATATGAAGTCCATAGATACATCTAACCAAACGTCCCGAGGTATAGGAAGAGGTTGAAGCTTACTCGGCTTAGCAGAAGTGTCATATTTAGAAGCTTGGCAAATGACACAACTTCTAACAAAATGACTAACAACCTTTGTCAAGACCCTTCCAATAGAAAAGACTTTTTACTCTACTCAAGGTAACTTCCCTTCTAGAATGACCTCCCTACGGTGATGAATGCAACCAAGAGATTAGTTTTGTTCGGAGGTTGTCATCGGGACCAATCATAATTTTTCCCTTCCTTTTCAGCAAATCAATTCGAAGAGAAAAATTATGAACTTGTAATTGGTGTTGCAATTCTTTGTAAGATCAACACTAAACAATTATCAAGAGTGTAGCTATGCCGAATTAAAGACTACAAATCGAAGAAATGACGAAATAGTCAAACATAAAATGGAGGAGCCTTGAACTCTGGAAAGAGCATCAGCCACTGCATTTTCTTTTCCAACCTTGTACTGAATTTCATAGTCAAATCCCATTAATTTTGAGAGCCAAAATTGTTGGAAGGGAGTTGATATTTTTTGTTGTAGTGACCATTTCAAACTCTTAAGTCTGTCTTGATGATAAAGTGATCTCCCATCAAATATTGTTCCCATTTCGTACATCACACACAATAGCAAGAAGTTCTTTTCATATACGAAAGAGCTTGCCATTTAGGGCCCAAGACTTTGCTTAAGAATGCAATAGGATGGTCATTTTACATCAAAGCGCCCTATTCCCAACCTAGAAGCATCTGTCTCTACTACAAAAGGAAGAGAAAAGTTGGGAATAGCCAACACAGGTGCAGTAGTTAAAGCTTGTTTCAATTGCAAAAAGGCTTATTGTGCTTCATCAGACCACTTCCAAGCTCCTTTCTTTAACAAATTTGTTAAAGGCTTGGACATCAAGGCAAAATTTCGCACGAACTTTATGTAATAACCAACTAAACCAAGAAAACTTCTTAATTCTTTCGCGCAGTAGGTACGGGCCATGAGCTTCTTCTTTCGCAATTTTGCTAGGGTCAGTTTCCACCCCTTAGCGAGAGATGAAATGACCAAGGTATTCTACCTTGGTAATTGCAAATGAACACTTGCTAGCTTTAGCAAAGCATGTGTTTGCGCATTAATTCAAAAACTTCGGCCAAGTGAACCCAATGAGCTTCAAGAGAGGAATTTGTATACTAATATATCATCGAAGAACACCCAATACACTCTTCCTAAGCAAAGGCTTAAACACAACATTCATCCATCCTTGAAAAGATGCGGAGCATTGGTTAACCCAAAGGGCATAACCAAAAATTCATAGTGGCTTGTATGTGTTTTAAAGGTTGTTTTAAACACATCATCGGGGTGAACTCTCATGCGATGGTAGCTTTGCTCTAAGGTCCAGCTTGCTAAACACCACGACCCACGATAATTCATCAATTAACTCATCTACAATAGGTATAGGGAACTTGTTCTTGAGTTCTATTATTTAGTTCCACTTTTTAATCAACCACATAACCTCCATGTGCCATCTTTTTCCCTACCAAAACAAGCGGGTGAAGCAAATGGGCTAGAGCTATTCGGGATAATGCCCTGTCCAGCATTTCTTGAATGAGTTTTTCAATTACATCTCTCTCGCTTCAAAGGGTATCTATAAGGTCTAATGTTATTTGCAGTAGAACCTTGAACCAAAGGTATCTGTGATCATGAACACCCACGAGAGGTGGTAATGAATTTGGATCGGCAAAAACACCTGACAAATTGGTGTTGCAAAGCCACCAATTCGGATGGTAGATGTTGTCCTACGCTTCTTTGTAGAGCACGATCATCATTTTCTATCTTTTCAAAGACTTGTTGACTTGTATAAAACACAGTTGAGCTAAGCATTATGCAAAGTCTTGTTGGATATAGTATCTGAGCGGCTAACTTCTTAGGAGTAATTCCTCTCAAAACAAATTGAATATTATCATGGTTGAATTCAATGATTAAATTCTTAAAATCCCAGAACACAGTGCCCAATGTACTCAACCACTGGATACCCAAAACTATATCACAACTACCCAAGTCAATCAACAAAACATCAGTAGAGAAAGAAATATCATTCATCTTCCATTGAAATCCTTTCACTACAAGCGGCATTTCAAATTATTGCCATCGACCCACTGATGGCGATTGAGGAGGGATAAACTCTCAACTTGCAACCCAATTTTTTAGCTATAGCCAAGTCTAAAAAATTATGTGTACTTCCTGAATCCACCAGAATATGCAATGTCTTACCTCCCTGGACTCTAGTAACCCTCATAGTATTATAGTTTTGAATGTCTGACAAGGCATGAACTGATATATAAGGGTCAGTTGCTGCTGTATCTCCTCCTTCATTCTCACCAAAATCAACTAATTCATCTTCACAATCGGGAATTAGGCTCTGGAATTTCAAGCGTAAGCAGTGAGGTTCTTTAAAATCACACTTATGACCCTTCTCAAAAGGTTTGTCACAATAGTAACATAATCCTTTTGCTATTTTCTCTGCCTTCACATCAGCTGGAATGTGTCTAGAATTCCTTTGTCTAGGGTTGTATTTAGTGAGTGTAAGGGAAGGTGTAGGAAGTGGGGTAGGTAATAAGGATGGTTGAGAAGAAATTGGGGTTGCTAATATTGCTTTTGTGTAGCTAGGTCCAGGTTTAGCATATTTTGTGGTGTTTAAGGCTAATAATTCTTCCAATAACCTAGCATATTCTATAGCTTGAGTTATGGAAGTAGGTTTAAATGCTTTCACTAAAGGTTTAACAACATCTATCAATCCTCCAATAAAGCTATCTAACATATAAGCCTCAGGGAGCACTAGGGAAAAAAAAAGGAAGGGCTGCGCTGGAAGGGCTGCGTTTTTTGGAAAACGCAGCCCTTCGTGTATGAAGGGCTGCGGTTTTCAAGGGAACCGCATCCCTTTTAGTGAAGGGCTGCGGTTACCTAGAAAACGCAGACCTTCAAACTGTATGAAGGGCTGCGGTTTTAAGGCTAACCGCAGCCCTATTAATGTAGGGCTGCGGTTATCCCAAAAGCTCCAACCCCTTCATACCGAAGAGGCTGCGTTTTCTAGGATAACCGCAGCCCTTCACATCCCGCCCAAGCCTTTAGTTTTGCGCGCGACACACAATATACACATGCATCCCAAATTTCCCTCGCTCCCTTAGGAAAAATTTTCCCCCCCCCTCCCTCACACTCACTCGCACAAACCCTAACGCCCATCACGGAGCAGGCCCCGACCCATCGCCGGAGCACCGACATTATGCACTAACGCTGGAAATGTCACACGAGCAACGCACCATCGCCTAAGCTCCTTCTTCTTCTCTTCTCTCGGCGCACCTTGACGCCCACCACCACCACCACTCTTTGCATTGTCGGTAATTCCCTTCTCACTCTCTCTCCTATTTTTATTTCTCTAATGGGCGGAGTGTGGGGAGGGTGGGCAGGGAGTGTGTGGGAGGGCTGGCGGGCGGGTGGGGGAGGGTTGGGGAGGTCTAGGCGGGGGTGGGGGAGGGAGGGGGTGGGCTCACCCGGCTTGGTGGGGGAGGGGTTGGGGGAGGTGGGCTATGGTGGGGGAGGGGCTGGGAGGGAGGGTGGTAGCGGGTGGGGAGGGTTTGTGTAGTGGATGTATATTTCTTGATATGAGATTGTATGAAAACTCAATGTAATTTAGCTATGAAATCTACAAGTTGTTTGAATCGTCATCATATGCCTAGATACCCGTTCAATACTTACTCATTAGGAGTAAGTCTTGAATAGTCCCCGGTTTGGGACTGTTCTTGGACGTTTGATCTCACTTAGGTGGTGAATGTGTGTCTTCTTTTCAATTCTGAGGAAATTCTTGGTTTATCGTTTCTCTACATTGTTCTCTGGGTACATATGTAGATAAGCAATTATCTACATTGTGTACTTGGAGAAGCGTAGGGGAAATCTTGCGGATTTTCCTTAGAAGTGAAAAGTTGGCATATATTCACTTAAGTGAGATTAGACGTCCAAGGATGGGTTAGGTTGGAGTGATAAGGACCTTGTTACGCATGCATACATTTGAACATGTCACTATCTTAGCTTGCTCTATACGTGTGTGATGACATGAAGTCTACACACCTTAAGGGCTGCAAACATGTGTATATGCGCACACGAAGGCTCCTCAGACGCGACCATCCCTATCGGTTTAAGAAGAAGGCATTCGATGAGACGGTTGAAGAAGTTGCTCGTAGACCATTAACTGGTACTGAAGTTTATAATCAGGTGAAGGGCATTGAAACAATCTTTGGTAAACCTGCTAGTGAGGTTGATCGACCTACAGGATTATGGAAAAAGGAGTCCATTTTTTGGAAACTCCCATATTGGAAAGATATAAAGGTCAAACATTGTTTGGATGTCATGCACATAGAGAAGAATGTTTGTGAAGCTATTCTTGCGACACTTATGAATATTCGGGCAAGACAAAAGATGTTAAGGCGTCACGACTTTACTTGGAAAAACAGGGCTTCGACGGAGTTGTGGGCTGGAAAGGGACGGAAGGGAAAAGAAAGTAGTGGAGGGAAAGGGTTGATGATGAAACTCAGAAAAGTAAAAAGAAGGTGGAGGATTCGGAGAAGAATTATTTGCCACCAGCTTGCTACACGATGTCGCGTGCAGAGAAACGGATTTTTTGCGAGTCATTGTATGGCATTAAAGTTCCAACTGGCTACTCATCGAATATGAAGTGATTTGTTACCTTAAATGGTGAGTTGAAGTTATCGAGTATGAAATCTCACGATTGTCATGTCATGATGCAAGTATTCTTACAGGTGCAATTAAGTGGGATACTTCCAAAGCATGTGAGGCACACCATTACAAAACTTTGTTCATTTTTCCATATAATATGCAGCGAAAGTCCTAGGGAACCGTCGACCCTCGATTCCTTGCGAGCGAGTAGTTGAAACTCTATGCAAATTTGAGATGTTTCCCCACCGCATTCTTTGACATTATGGTCCATCTCATTGTCCATCTAGTTAGAAATTAAGTTGTGTGGTCCAGTGTTTTTGAGGTGGTGCTATCCCTTTTGAGAGATATATGGGCACTATGAAGGATAAAGTTCGGAATCTGCACAACCGAGAAGGTAGTATAATTCAAGGGATTGTGGGTGAAGAGATCCGGTAATTTTGTGGTGAGTATTTTGCTAGTGTTGATCTGTTGGACTTCCGACATCCCGACACGAGGGCGGACTTGAGGGCAAGGGTACAATTGGTTCAAAATTGATCCACACCTTCCGTGAAAAGCGTACACAAGCTCACTTATTTGTATTGCATCACGTAGCAATTGTCCATCCTTATTTAAATGAACATATGGAGGAATTACGTGTTAGCAATCCGGAAAAGGAGTTAGGGCATTGACGCTAAATGCATAACAAGACTTTCATTGATTGGTTTCATAAGCGAGTAGTGAATGATTTGGATGAAAGTGTTCTCTGAAGCGATCAAGTGGTTAGCATTTGGTCCTAGTGAAGTTGTATCGCTCTTATGAGGGTTATGATATTAATGGGTATACGTTTTGAGTGAACGTCAAGATGCGGAAGTCAACATCGCAACAAAATAGTGGTGTTTCACTTGTGGCGTCATCTACACAATACACAAGCTCGAAGGATAAGTCGCATGTACATGCGCGAAAGCAATTATTATGGGCGAATACAAAAATATGGGAGCCGGACTACCGTACTTTTAATATTTGCCTCTTGTGTTGATAATCGACGTTGCGTAAGAAAAGATGATCCTTGCTGATTCACTCTTGTTGACCTTAGTCATCTACGTGAAACTCATGAGCCATTTGTAATTGCATCACAAGTTAAGCAAGTATTTTTTTGTAACCGATCCCGTGGAGTAATAAGTGGTCAATTGTTGTACTAGTAAAAGGAGTATCCTCGGTATTGGTGATGTTGATAATGAGGAAGAATATGATGCATTTGAGGACCTCCCCCCTTTTACCTATCCCGAAAATAGTGTGGAAGATGATGTGAATATGTCGGAGAACTATATGCGTGTAGATCACACGGAAGGGATACATGTACTTGAAGATCCTAAGAAACGGCGGAAGGTCAATAAATCATGAGACATAAACTCGGAGGTTTGCGTAATTTCTCCAATTCGTAACTATTGTGTAGATTTTTAGGCTTATTTTTGTTGTAGGTTGAATTTGGGGAACGAAAAGGGTCATTTTAGCTACGTAGCAATGATGGAGTGCGTTGGGGGACGAAGTGGAGGTGGTGGTGGGACTTTGTTACAAATGTGGAGAGTGAGGTCACATGGCAATGGAATGCTCTCCACATTTGTAACATTTCCCACCATCTCCGCGCTACCAGTGATGGGCATTCCATTGCCATGTGACTCGATTCTCGGGTCATTTTAGGCCTATTTTGGTCGATTCGCGTCCGATTCGTACTTATCGAGTCATTTCACCCCAAATTCTTTTTGAACTTGATTATATGAGGTATAATGTAACTATTGTGTAGATTTTTAGGCTTGCATTTGTTGTTGGTTGCATTTCGGGAATGAAAAGGTCATTTTAGGCCTATTTTTTGCCTTTTCGCGTCCCTTTCGTACTTATCGAGTCATGTAACCCCAAATTCTTTTTGAACATGATTATATGAGGTATAATGTAACTATTGTGTACAGTTTTAGGCTTGCATTTGTTGTTGGTTGCATTTCAGGGAACCAAAAAGGTCATTTTAGGCGTATTTTTGCCTTTTCGCTTCCAAATCGTACTTATCGAGTCATTTAACCCCATATTCTTTTTGAACATGATTATATGAGGTATAATGTAACTATTGTGTAGAGATTTAGGCTTGCATTTGTTATTGGTTGCATTTGGGAACAGAAAAGGTCATTTTAGGCCTATTTTTGCCTTCTCGCCTCCAATTCGTACTTATCGAGTCATTTAACCCCAAGTTCATTTTAAACATGATAATATGAGGTATAATGTAACTATTGTGTAGATTTTTAGGCTTGCATTTGTTGTTGGTTGAATTTCGGGAACGTAAATGTGATTTTAGGCCTATTTTTGCCTTTTCGCGTCAATTCTGTTTCTCGAGTCATGTAACTCCATTTTCTTTTTGAACATGATAATATGAGGTATAATATAACTAGTGTGTAGAGTTTTAGGTTTGCATTTATTTTGATTGAATTTCGGGAAGGTATATGTCATTTTAGAACTACTAACTACGGTAAATGATTAAATTCTTATATTATGTGTTTATTCCTTGGTTGTTTTGCAAGGTTTATATGAATAACACACCAAGTTTGAGGGCCTCTCCACCATAGACGAATTACATGAAGTTCGGGATAAGTTGGCGTCCCACCTTTGTGATGATTGCTTATGATACATTTTGGTGGAATTCGTGATATAATTAGCTAGATCTACTAGTTGGTATCAATTCTATGTACACTTTTTACATTATTAAATATATATATTTAAAGTTAATTATTACGTTCAAAAACTTGTCATATATTATTACAATTCGATCGGTTTTTTTTTGTGTCGAAGGGAGGTGTTGGGTAAAGGGGGGTGGGGTGGGGGCTGCCACGGGTTGGCCGCTAGGGCCGGGCTAGGAGCCGGGTGGGTCTTTGGGGTGGGCTGCGCCCGGTGGGTGGAGGGAGCGCGCGAGGGTGGGGTCGGGTGGGGGTGCGGGGAGTGAAGGGGATGGTGGGGTAGGGGTGCGGGGCGGGGGAGTGCGGGGGTGGGGCGGAGGATGGGCGGGGGGGGGCGGTGGGCGGGGGTGGGGGGGGGGTGGGGTGGGTGGGGTGCGGGGTGGGCATTGGGTGTGGAGGGTGGGCGGGGGTGGGGGCGGGGGGGGAGTGCGGGGGTGGGCGTGCATGGTTGGAAGGGTGGGCGAGGGGGGGAGTGCGGGGTGGGCGTGCGGGGGCGACCGGGCTAGCGAGATTTTTTTTTAAAAAACATAGCGAATACGAAGGGCTGCGGTTTTAGGCCTAAACCGCAGTCCTTCACTTAAAGAAGGGCTACGTTTTTGGCCTAAAACCGCAGCCCTTCGTACAACGAAGGGCAGCGGTTTAAGCCAAAAACGCAGCCCTTCCAGCTAAGAAGGGCTGCGTTTTTGGCCTGAACCGCAACCCTTTTTTTCTATTGAAGGGCTGCTACGGAAAGGGCTGCTGGCCAAAAACGCAGCCCTTAGGGCTGTTTTGACAGCAGCCCTTCCATATTTTTCCACTAGTGGAGGTCATGATTATCTTGCATCATCAGAGACTTTAAAGTCTCAAAATCAGCAATATATGGCTCAAGAGAACTTCCTTGATGCAATTTATTGAATCTTTCTACTACATTTCTACTACATTTCTACTGGAATCATCCTTAAATCTTGCATTCACATCAATCACAAAATCAGACCAATCCACACCTTTTCTTACAGCCAAATAGCTAGTGACCCAACATTAAGCTTTATCAATCATGTGCAAAGAAGCTAAATCTACCTTCTAGTCATCAAAAATTTTGCAAAGTGTGAAGTATTTACTACATTTTTTAATCCACAATCTAGCATTAGAACCATCAAATTTAGGAAATTCCAATTTAGGAACATACCCAAGAAGTCGTGTTGAATTTCTTTCCCTAGTTTCAGACCTGGGCGACTTAGATGACCTTCTGTCACCTCTGAGTTCTGTAATAGCTTGCAGCATTTTAGCCATGGATTCTTCAAGCAATTTTGATTGGTGAGATTGTTCATCCAATCTCTGCTCCATCATTCTTAATTGTTCTTCCATAGTAGAAGAAGAATTTCTAGTTGAAGGCATTTTCAGAAAAACAGCTTGTGTACACTTAATCTTAGAAGCAAGAAAACGTGTTTTAATGGCGGAAATGGGTCTAAGGAAGGAACGGCTCTGATACCATTGATACAGGAGTCATAGACTTCAACTGAAAGAGTTTAGAATCAGATAATAGAGAGAGAAAGAAGATATGTTGTATTTTTTTCATTGAATGAATTATTACAATGTAGCTATTTGCTATTTATAAGGTATATGAACTAACCAATAATAGTTCTAAGAATTACAACGTAATTCTCGACAACAAACAACAAAGGATGTTTAATAAGGATGTAACTGAATTTGGCGCCAAAACCCACTCTAACTAACTATAACAGAATATCAATTCTGTTATACTGTAACAATCACGCATGATGATAATATTTTTTATAATGTTATAGTGAAAAGCAATATCATATGAATAAAGAGGTGTTTTGTCGTTTTTTTTATTGACTTTGGCTTTATCATATTGCCAAACAACCAATAAAGGAGGTGTTTGGTAAATCGAAATTCTTGGTTGTACTTGTTTTACCATACTTTATGGTGTAACAACTCATAGAACAACCACTTCTCTCTCTTTTCCTCCCTATTGCTTCACTCTTTTCGCTGCAAACACCAGGTTATCGACGCGGAACCTTTTGCCCCCCTCACCTTCACCGTAGTAGAAACACTTTTAGAAATTGAAGATCAACTAAACTCAAGCTCAAATTGCAGAAATAGTGATAACGAACAAAATCGAATCAAAAAATGAAGCATGAGAAAGTCTTCAATCGTGGAGAACATCAAATAGCTAAGAATGGAGAAATCTTCAATCGCGAAGAACAAAACGAATCGCCAGTTTCAAGTTGCAGATTTTCATATTGAAGACACATCAAGAACAAATTTGAATTAAGAGAAACCAGTATGTGACAAATAATAATGAAATAGGGAAAAATGATAGGAGTTTGCTGAAAAATGACACAAAAGTGATATTAGTTTGTGTAATGATAAAGTATATAAAGAGTTGAAAAAGAATAATGAAATAAGGAAAAATGACATAGAAGTCAGTAAGAATGATATAAAACATATCAATAATGATATGAAAGTGTTTTATAAATGACATGAAGTAATTATATTAATTTTGTACATGTGAGATACTGTTACACAATAAGTTATGGTGTAACATGTTACACCCTATACGCACTCAAAAGTCAAGATAGTTTTTAGCCATAAGCTGGTTTTAGTTGCTTTTTTGTTTTGTTGGGTTTTGGTTTTTCACTATTTTTGAACTAAAGATTCTTTAATATATACCTATAGCCAAACACCCAACATAACTAGTCAATAAAAGCTAGTCAAATCAAACAAGTAAAACAACCAACAAACTAACGATTTCCAAACATTCCAAAGTTTGTAAAAGATGTTGCCTTTTCACGAAACTTCACTACGTCAACCTTCCATGTTTAATTTGCTATGACATGACATTATACAATATTTCTTCATTATATTATTAAGGCAAAATTGGCCTCAACACTCTGAACTATAGCGCAGGTGCACCCAACGCCACGAACTACGTCTTATTGCCAGAACACCACCAAGTATGGACCGGGTGCGGTACATACCATAAATAGGTCGGAGACCGGGAATTATCGCCGGACGGGAGAATCTTAATATATTTTTTTTCATTTTCTCCCAAGTCTCCGGCCTCATTTATTTTATTATATGACTTATTTTGATGTGAGAATTTTGGTCTTCGGCCTCATGTATGGTATGGTGCACCCGGGGTTCGTACTTGGTGGTGTTACGGTTATAAGTCGTAGTTGGTGGTGTTGGGTGCACTTGGCCCATAGTTCGAGTGTTGAGGCGATTTTGGCTTATATTAATCACTAGAGTTTCACTATTAATCACTACATATCTATTTTGAGTAATTTTTTTCCTCACATATACTTTTTACATGGTATTGGGGACCAGCGTATCTCTACAAAGTCTCTACTTTTTCATTGTCTTAATATGTATGCACAAGCTATATGTAGTAATTAATAAGGAACAAAGAAAGTGCTATAATACATGACTTGACAATTATTTTGCCACCACGCTCTTTGTCGCCGTATTTATACGGTACTTTTACCTCTTTCTCCTCCTCTACTTCTTCCTCCATAACCACCACCACCCCCAATCACCATGTCCCGGCCCCCGGTCCCAACCCTCCCCGTTCCCACCCTACAACCCACTCATGACCCCCACGACCACCCCCGAACCCCGGCCCCAAACCCAAGCCCCCACCTCCCAACCTTGCCCCGCGGCCCCCTCCCTGCCCTCCCATTTCCTCTTCGATTCCCCCTCGCCCTGCCCATTCCCTTTTCGCCTCCCTCTAGACCTTCCCGCTCCTCTTCCCCTCCCTCCCGCATCCCTCCCCCCCTTGTTCCCATCCCCCACACCCATTGACCCCCTTCGCCCGCGACCCCCTTAGCACCACCTACCTTCTCTTCCAATAATTTTTTTTAATGTTTACATGAGCCCAGAACCAAAATTTAGGTTCCACCATAGAGGAAACAACCCTTTTCTTCGGTTCCACCATGGTGGAGCAGGAGGTCCGGTTCCTCCATGGTGGAAGCGAAACTTTTTGTCCCGGTTCATGCTAATTTTTTTTTGAAATTTTAAATTTTTTTGGGTAATAAAAGTAAAAAAAAACGTATAACATTATAAGCGGTATTTAGCAAACACAAGACGGTGAATGACGGGACTCTTAATTTGTCATATTTACTTGCCTACCGAAAGATAAAGATGATTCATCGATCTTTGAGCTCATGATGACCCCTCCTCGTCCATATGGAACGCTTTTTTAATCACTAATTCAATTGGTGAAATAATAATTCAAGTCGCAATTGTGACATTATTGCTTTTATGATTGACTTGATTATCCAATTTTTCAAAAAAACCTATACCCTTGCATTAATACCCCCCTCCCCAATTATGTTTAAAAAAGCAAGTCATATGTCACACTTGTATGATATATGTAATGCACAAAAAAAAAAATTAGTTTAACGAATACCTTCCGTATCTTATTAATTTACTCCCTCTCAATCTGTTTAATCTATACAATTTATACTTTTGTACTATTCACATAAAACCAATCATTCATGATTTATACATAAGAAAAATATGGTTGTGTGGGATCTTACTATCCAGCGCCAACATAGTTATCGAACTTTTTATAATTTTTATTTATTCACAATTAAAGATATTAATGGCCAAAATTGATGTAGAATTTAAAAAGAAACAATTGTAATAAAGAACCAAAGAAGTATACATGTGTCATGTGTAAAGATTCTTTATTCTATACCCAAATGCTGTCGTCATCTCTTTAACTCTTTTGCCAAAATCTCAGGGAGGGAGACCAACAAGTAAATTACATATCTTCTATGTCAAAGAATATTGAAATCTTAAAATAGAAAAAATAAAGAAAAATAATAATGCATATTATTGTAGAGGGAGAAAGAATTAGAGAGAGTCAAAGTAATCCACAATTATTCCCATTGTGTTAAAATAAGCTTTTCATTTGTTTTTCCATAATTTTATAGCTTCTAGCGCACATATTTCGACATTAATATGTTTAATAACATATCACAAACTTTATATTTTAAACTAGTTATTCGTCGCTATCTTAGGGTAAGAAACTTTTTATTTATTAATATTATACTTTAAGATGATAACACTAAATATCACTTGGTCTTGTGGTTAAAACTTTAATATATAAACTTGAAGTCACGGGATCAAACCTTTTACTATGCAATTTCTCACTTTATTTTAATTGTATGTATTTTACATGGAGTAAAACGCCTTTAGGAGAACGCCATGTGGCACCATTCCTTGTTTAGGAACGCCTTTTAATATATTAGTATAGATTTACACATTGAGAATAATATATTTATCTAATAACATTTATACCCATCATGATTCTTCCAATCTAGAATTTCATTTGATAAAAATTGTTATGTATTAAATAGCTTTGAATTCTATTGTAGATGTCATATGCTTTTTTTTACTAGTGAATTAATTTTACATTTTGAAAAAAAATCTCACATTTAATGAGGAATGAAGAGCATGGAAGAATATCTTTTGCGGGCCAAGGATGATTAAATAATTGTATATCTTTTGGCAAATGAAGAATAAAGTATAGTAAGTAGATCTTTAAAAAATGGATTGTTAAATATGGGCCTGGGCCACACACATCATAAGGAGAGAGAGAGTCCACTTCACAAGATTAATGAGGCTCACATGTGAATGGGAGTGTCGAAGCTATGATGTATCGCGCACAACAGATGTGAGTATCACACATTGATAAGAAGATAAATGAGTCCGCTTTATAATGCAGCGAAAGTCTTCTTATCACTATTGTCGTATGGTTTTAAGGTGGAGCTTCGTTGGCCTTATGAGGTGGACTTTCTCTCCTTATGATAGGTGTCGTTCATATTTAACATAGATGAAAAAGGAAAACGAGTAAATTTTCAAAATATGGATGAAGTATATAATAATAATTTTATAAGTAGTACTAGAAAAGAAGTGGTCCTTTCAAAAAAAAAAAAAAAAAAAAAAAAAGAAGTGGTAGGGAAAAAACAAGGCAGTTGGCAATGAGATACGGCATTGGCATGGCGTGAGCGGTACGTTGCTGGTTCTTAAGTCTTTGAGGTGGAGTCCCACAGCTGAAGTCTGTTTGAGTATGACAATTTGGCAAAATTTAAAATAAGTTGATTCCAACAATGAGTTTTGATTCTTTTACATATTAATTTGCGCGATCTTTCTCTCAATTGAATGACTATTATCAATTAGAGAAGGTAAGTAAATGACTTGTTTGGTGTAGTTAATCCAGGGATTTATCTTGTAGACCCAATATTCTGAGGTTGAATACTTGAATCTTCCCAAAGTCCAACTGCTATATTTGGGGCTACTCCCAAGTGTGTGCCCAAAATCTAAACCAAGACAGTGCGGGTTGGAGCCTGAAGCAAAATTCTTCTCTTACCTTCAATTTTTTTAGAGAACGTAAGCTATGCGGCAAAATTCGAAGTCCAATATAAACTGCACCAATTACCGATTCGAATTGTAGTTTTTAAAACCGATTGAATTCCAATAAAATTTTCCTTTCAAAAACAAATTTTAGATTAGGGGTGTGCGGATCCCATAAAACAAATTTTCTTTTTTTTGACAACGGGGAAAAATTGTATTAAGTAAAAACGGAAGTACAGTCTAACGCTAATACAATCAAACAAAAACAAAGAAACTAAATTGAGCTTTACTCACTCTTACATAACAATTACAATAACATAAATAACTTAAACTTGGATAAAACTGCTCGATCTCGGAGGTCATTGTTGTTGGATAGCATAGTGAAGGCTCTTCTCACGGTGGATGACGATCGCCGAAACCCGATGAAAGGAGTGGGAGGAGTGGAGCGATTTCACAATCGGGGCAACAAAGTAACAACGAGATTAGGAACTCGCAACGGGATTAATCCCGGTGACCTTGTCTCATGAGATTGTTGGATCAGGGATTTCTCGAAGAGTCACATTCCTTTGTGACTCAATACCCTCTTGAATGGGTATTTCGGTGCTTCTCTTTCGGGAGAAGCTCAAAATGAGTTGACGCGCTATAAACCCAATTGACAAATTGGGAGCCGCCTTCGGATATCTTTTGTCAAGACAATGATTGATAATATCATTACTAAGCGAGACCGAAATCTAACCATAGTTAGATCTCGAACAACCATCCGATCCGATTTTCAAAATCGGAGAAAACAAACCCCAACCATGAAACGTCTTGCCACGCAAAACCCTAACCAACCACATAAACCGGACCCAATATCTTGAAGACAAGGACTACCTCCAACAATTAACAAAAGTATCAAGTAGATTGAGTAAACAAACAACAAACTCATACAAACACAACCAAGAACTAAACAACGGAACGCGGATAAATAAACTTAAGGGAAGGGGGAACGGAGGACGCACTTCCAACTAAGCACTAGGGAAAGGGGGAGAGAGACGCACAACCACCGGGAAAGGGAAGGGGTAGACGCAACACTAAACACGGGAGGGGGAAGGGGAAGCCCAAAAAAGAAACCGGGGGGTGGGGGAATGGGAAGCCCAAACCAATCGGGGAAGCCCCAAAACTATACCTACGTAACACTAACCGGGGGAGGGGGGAGGGAAGCCCAAGCGAAACCGGGGGAGGGGGAGGAGGGAGGGGGGGATGGGAAGCCCCAAACCAAGACCAACGAACCACTAAACAGGGGACGGGGGAAGGGAAGCCCAAAACGAAACCAGGGAAAGCCAAAACGAGACCGACTCACTACTTGGGGAGGAGGAAACCGGACGAGGGGAAGCGAAACACGGGAAAGGAGGTGGTTAAACGACGGAAGCAAGGGATGTGAAAACGAGGGGAAGGAAAGTGCATCCAAGAGGGCGACGGGGAAAGTAGCTAGCGACTAACAGGAGGCTAGGCTCGCCGGCGACGAGGCTGAGATGCCAGCTCCCGACCCGCGACCGGGTAGGGATGGCAATGGATCGAAGATGGGTCGGGTGGAGCTCCATCCGCCCCATCACCCGCGACCCAAAACTCCATCCATCACCCGCCAAAAATTTCACCCATATCCGCTCCACCCATCATCCGCGGGTGGGAAACGGGTGATACTAGGAACAAAAACTATTTTTTAGATTTAACAATTTTAAAGAAATTAATATATGAAAAATTAATCATAGTCTCATAGATTAACAATAAAGCGACAGAATATCAATCTTATTACCCCGTCAAAAAAAAAATCAATCTTATTACACACTGAAAAGTAATTATACGTATTTTTTTATCCCTTAAAAAAAAGTAAGTATTTTTGTAATTACCTTAAATGACACATGGCAGTAAAAAAATAATTTTTGTATATTATATTATATTATATTATATTATATTATATATATATGAGTGGAGGGATAAATATATTAATGGATGGATGGAGCGGGTGGTGGATCCAAAAAATATCATTCATATCCGACCGACCCACCACCCGATCCATCCATCACCCGTCAGTCACCCGCTTCACCGCGGGTGATCACCCATTTATTCGGGGGGTGGGTGGATAATCTACTCACCCATAAATAATTGCCATCTCTAGGTTAGGGTTAGGGTTGAGAGGATTTTTTAAAGAGAGACCTGTGATAGTACTTGATAAACAAAATCCCATAAAACAAAATTGGTTGAAACTATTATCATCACTTTTTTTATGTTTAATTGAGTTGATCTATATCTTAATTCTTTTTAAGTCTTGTTAATGTGTTGATCATAATTTTTATCACTTTAGCTTTTTAACTCCTAATATGGGTTTGTTCAATCTTAAGACTTAACGTAAGGCTTGTGGGCCATGCTGTGTAATAATTTTATCATACACCTGGGTGTATATGTGAGCATGGTACACTCAAGATTTTTTTTTTCTCATTGCTCAATTGGTACACTCAAGACTATTTTTTTGCTCATTGCTCAATTGAAATCATCCAAATGAGTAAAATATACTAAAAAGGAGAATTCCAAATTAGCAAATGAGCAAAAATTAGTCTTGGGTGTACCATGCACATGGTACACCTGAGTGTATAATGATTGAACTCCATGTTTTGGCTTTTGGATATTACATCTGGTATTTATAAGTTAGTCCATTATTTTAAAATAAATTTCATGGCTCATTTGGTATGAAAGAATGACTAACTAATTTACTAGATTTTAGGATTGGATCCAAACTAGTAAGTCTTAAATTTAATTGAATTGCATTTAAAAGAACTTGAAGTTCGTTTTGGATACATATACAAAATCAAATTTTATTTCAGTTATTTCAAAACGAAAACGAGATAAGATAAGATCAATTCAGATAAGATAAGATCAATTCAGATAATAATATAAGTCCAAATAAGATAAGTTCAAATAAGTCAAAATAAGTTCAATAGAATGGACCCTTGAATCCTTATTCTTAACAAAAGCAACAACAAAGAAATAGATTTAAAGTACATAAAAAAAAAGTCAACATAATAATTTTCCCTGCAATGGGTGGTGGGGATGAAATTTTATGCGGGTGCGAGTATGGAGTGTACCATCCTCCGCACCTGCCCCGCCCAATTGCCATCCCTAATTGCAAGTTAACACAATATTCTTGGATTGTCGAATCAAATTTTGGCAGGTCTAAGGTCTAAGTATAAAAGAGGACATTTCATCAAAAACAAAAAAAACTATTGCCCCCATGCAGGATCGAACTACAGACCTTCAGTTTACAAGACTGACGCTCTACCACTGAGCTATAGGGGCTAAGCCATGCTACATTTAACGGCAGCATAAATTTAGTAAAACATTGATAACTAATACAATAACAAGTGTTGATATAAATATAACTGTCAGATCAATCTTTTAGGGTAAATACTCATCGCATAAAGCTATTTTTTGAGTAACCTTGCTTTGTTTACTTTTTCTTCTGCTCAATAAGAGAAATTACTAAATTAGCTTCACGTCTTTTGGTGAGTGGTAACAAAGTCAAGAATAATGAACCACATTATTACCATTACCAACAACTCTAACTTGGTGTTTCAAAGTTGGAAACAATCTAATACGAATATAAGCTATCTTTACTCATTTACTATATTAGCCGGTCTAACAAGTTACTGCTAATTGCTAAAGATTAAATGCTGTCATAAAAATCAACCTTGGAGCCAAGAACATCATAATTCTTTCTTCTGCTCATATTTGAACGATGAATAATACCACTCTTTTACCTTCTCTATCAAAAACTGTGCTTTGACGTTAATCACTATTTACTCCAGCATACCAGATTAGGTTGAAGATTTAGAAATATTTACTGATGAAACAAAGAAATTAAAATTGCATGTACATAGTACTTCATGCTCGCTCAATATTGGTCCTTTGACATTCCCTGAAGAGATCAACGCTATTTCAACATCATTCTCTCCCCAAACCACATATTGACATATTTACTTAATGTGCAGCTACTACGAGAAATTTCTGGATCTGTCACGGATAACAATTAACAGCTTGAGTTCCTTCCTACCCTGCAACCATAAGGATCCTTCGAATCGAGCAATCTCCCTCCCATTCACCACAATCATTCCTTTGGCCTCTCCATGGTTTAGTGTTGCTGCTAACCGTATCAACGGATGGTTAGTTTACCTCAAAACGTGACACCTATTTGTGTCTTTCTTCACAGAAAACTGAGAAAAGTAGTGAACAATAGTCTGCTACAGAGTTATGGCTAAAGAACACAAGTTCTACCATATAAACAGACCATTTAAAAAAAGTAAAAGATTGCCATACGTATAACACCATTCTATCTACGCCTTCTGAATAAGAGTGATACAGGCAAACTAGTACAAGTCTACTCATCACCAAGTTCTCTTTCATATCGGCTTTTGAGCACTCGAATTGTAGCATCACGAGAAAATTTGATTGAAATAAATACCACAAGAGTTGTGGAATTATAGAAAGCCTCGTAAACAACAAAGGTAAATAAGCTCTATTGAATCCGTAAGAACACAATACAGTAACATACGGTCAACATATTGTCATATTCTAAAGATTGAACACATAACCAAAAGCAAGCACTCAAAACTTCCTAAGATGGTATAAGAGGAACCAAAAATCAGTCAACTGAAACAAGAAAATTGGTTGATCTCTTAAGAGAATAGGGCCATATTTCAAGATTCGGTAGAGGTACTAACAAATATCTCATCAAGCCTACGCCTACAAGGGCCTGGTAATATAGCTCACTCTTCATCTTCCTCATCACCATCTCCACCAGCTGCCTTCTTTGCTGCTGCCTTCTGGTTCTTTCAGCTTCACTCTACCAGGACGGCCTCCCTCCGAAGGGACTGGTGAGAGAGAAGTCAATGTGCTTTTGAGAGTCCACCCTCACCATGAAAGAAGGAACATTCACAACCTGTCTTCCAACCCTGACATAAAAAATGACGTGTCAGAAACAACTTCACCAAACAATAATCTCATTTCTCAAATAAAAAGACTGGTAGGACTCTTTCACCCTAATCTCTAATTGCATTACGTATATGACGTCTGTTTCACAGGGTTTGCATAACAACAGAACAGTTTTAAGTCGGAATGGCAACACAAATATGCAAAATAACAACGATACAAGTTGTTAGCTTCTGAAGGTGGCGAAAAAATTTTCATTGCAAGCAGAAGCTAATAGCTTCTGTTATGGCAGAGTTGCATAGTCTTATCAAGCGTAAACGTCACTAGCTCACTCAAAAGGTACGATCAAAAAGTGATAACTTCAGTAGCTCGACCTTATAATACTTCTTTAGAAAAACAGTCATTTGGATCAGTGAAATGCCATTTCAAGATAACACAAGATTTTTCCAATATGTCAAGAATGTATGCGACCCCAAAACTTGAATTTGAACAAACAGCTCTCTTATGACCCATGTCCCTTGAAATTAAAATACTTCAACCAATAAAAGTGTTTAAATGGACAACAGGACAAAGCAATCTTTTCCAAGTATCAGTCCTCCATTTTAAGCGTCGTAAGTCGTAACATATCTCCATGTGCCTTATTGGCCATCAAAATGAATCCAACACTTAAATCAAACAATTAGGCAATGGAATCCTGAAGGTAATGATCATAATATTAAACCTAAGAGACCAGATTGTTCGTCATTACATAAGGCAAACATCACAAACAAATCCTCAGCAGCAAAATGTGGCGGCACAGTTGGCTTGCTAAACCCAACACAAAACCACATATGTTCCCAATTAACATGGCAATGACACAGGGAGTCAATGTAACTAAACTATCTTTTCAAAATGGTATTTCATTTTCTAGTATTATATCAGCAGATCCAGCCAATATACTCCACAAGTAGGTTACAGAATTGATGACCTCCAAAGATCTTAAACACAAACCCCCTGAGATATAAAGCTATCATCTCAAGTATCCACATTGTACCCAAAACCTGTCTCTCAAAGCACTTCATAATTTTAATCATCATCTTCACGATACTTTCAAGCACACCCAGATTTTCATATAACAGAGACCATACTCCTCATCCCTAGCAGACCTACAAGTTGAATTCACATCACCATTGTCTCATTTGATAAGATGTAATGAGTCTCAAGGAGAACAGTTCTAATCAGAAAACATCTTCAAAACCATGCCCTTGCTCAGGAGAAACGAATCCATAAAGCCTGTTGGGATAATCACTCTATTCAACATCAGCAGCTTCAAATCCACCACCCTAAAAGCTTCCCAGAACATCAGCTTTATGCCAAGGTCACTACTTTCCATAAAAGAAGTAATTGAGAAAACAATTTTTCTAAGGCGCTAATCCACAGAAGAAAAATATAACACCTCCACATTCATGATCATCATTATGATTGAACAATACTACAACATGAATGCTGAGCAAATATTATCACTAAACATATAGATAGACTCAAATAAGTTGTATAGCAACAAGTATTGTGAGGCAGGCAAACATAACTGAAATTAGAATGTAGATAAAGAATCAGTATGATACCTAATATGCCTCTGCCTGATGAGCACTCTAGCATGGTGAATAGACTTGGCCATACCAGACTTGAAGACGAGTGTCTGAAGACGCCTTTCCAAGAAATTCTCAACAGTCAAGGCCAACACGTAATCGAGCTTGTTCTGGCCTTCATCCAAAAAGCCCATGCCTGTGCATCCTCCTCAAAAGAGCTTCACCCTCAAAGATACGACGAGGGTTCTTCTCATCCAAAGTAAGAAGATGCCTTGCAGCATTACGGATACGACTCAATACATACTGAACCCTCCACAGTTCCCTCTTGTTACGAAGACCGTACTCTCTACGAGCTTCAACTCAGCATCTAATCGCTCCTTCTCATAAGGACGACGCGGCTTCTTAAACGTCTTCCCATCTAAAATCATCAAGATTACAACAGATTACTCATTTTTACCCAGAAACATCAAATTTCCCCTACATTCTTCCCCTCTTTCACTCAAATTAAGCATGAAATATCATCATTCAACAAAAACCCATTAACATGTTCGAAAAACCCAATTGCATCACAATCTTGTAACACTCAACAGATCATATCAAACAATAACACAAAACCCAGAAGCGCAATCAATACGCCAAATTACAGCATCAAATCATACAAAATGTGCTCTACTAATCACAAGATCAAATTTTCATTAACTAATGTAAGATTCATCAAGTGATATCATGAAGCAATCTAGGATAAAAACATTCATCATTCATGTGGGTGGAATAAAGTCATAGATTAAGGGCATAAAACACAAAGATATGAAAATTGAGAAAAATGGAGGAGAGAGAAAAGGGAAACTTACAGTTGCGGTAGTAGCAGACGTGGACCATTGTTGCTCACCGTCGGCGAGCTTGAAATTGTGGTGGGTGAAGTTGCGGAGGCGGCAAGTGCAAAAATGGAGGAGAGAGAAAACGAAAATGAGAAGATGAGTAGGGTTTCTGAAGCAAGACTTTATAGCGTCTTTATCTTAATACCAAAACCCTAGTATTCATGGGCTCAACTAGATTTGTAAAAGGGTTTGTTTTTGTGTGCTGGGTATATACTAGTTTTTGGCTTTAAGGGCTCAGCCCAATACTTGAAAGAATCATTTGTACAATTTATTTATGTGTTGTCCACTCACCAGGTACCAACCCGCCCCCAGAAATTTTTAAAAATGTACATCAGCACTACTGGTTAATCTCAACCCAAGATCCGTTTTCACTCGAAAATGACCGCTCGAAATAGAACCAAAGTCAGAAATAAATGAAACTGACCCGAACTCGAAGGTAACAAGATCCAAATTTACCCGACACGGAGTGACAGACAATTATGACCCGAACTCGACCCAACCCGAAAATATTAATGCAATATTTTCTATTAACATTAATTTAATGTACATTTTGAATAATTTGCATCAACATTTCTTTATCACAAATATGACTTATTTTTCTCGATCTTATGTTTGTTTTTTTATGAGCAATGAAATTATGAATATTAGCTTGAATAAAATATAATCACAAAGCGCTCCGACTCATGAACTATATTTATTGGTCAACACAAAGTGAGATAACTAAACCAAAGAAAACATTATAACTTACTCTTATATGTGTTTATTTATTTGCTGTAAAGAAAATTTCCGGCATTACCCGAATCGACCCGATCCTAATCAACCCGAACAGATTTAGCTCGACCCGGTGTCGACTCATCAAATCGCGCCGGTCTCGACCCGAAATTTCATGGAGCTGAACCCCGAAATCGATCGAACATAAAATTGACCTTAATATGACCGACCCGAATGACTCATATCGTACCCGACATGTATGTCCTGTTTGCAACCTCTACTAGCCCCTATCATAGATATATTAAATTTTATAATATGGGTAATAGCTTGATACCCAATATATTTAATCTAATATATTTACTATCCATAAGCTAAAGGCTATTTTCTATTCATTTGCAAGTTTTTCTAGGTTTTTAGCTTATTTAGCACGTCGGAGTTCTCCCGGATAAGTATGAGCAAGAAAATAACTTTGGGGTGTCATTACCTGTTTGTCTGGCACACCGCGTTTATGATAAAAGTTGCAATATTGAACATTATATCTACCCACATGTAAGTGTAACACTATCTCTTTTGCGCACCTTGATCTTTGAAATTTTCTTCTTAGACGCACACCTTCTACATGCGTGGCAATGTAGCGCTGAGGCATAACCAAAGGAAGGTACACATTAACACTATAGGGAGGTTTGCTACTAATAGGGTTGTAATTAAGTGACATTGGTAGTTTTCCTCTACTTGTCAAGAAGTGTTTAACATGTATATTTCTTTTTATATTTTTTTAATCTATTCACATAAATGATTTTGTTAAGATTTAATGCTACCGTTATAATTCACAAGGGCTTGATTTTGATGCTCATATGAAGCTCGATCAATATACTCCTTCCACACTTGTTCTTGCATGGTCTCCAATATTCACCTTTGATCATCTACATGTTCATTTACAGACTACAAAATAATCCTCCAAACCCAACTCTCCCACTAAAATATTTGTAAGTGAAAAACATACACATATGTCTCCAAATAAAATCAGAAAGTATGAAAATTGCGGCATAGCAACCTGCCTGCAACAACCCATACGTCTCCCAAACCCAACACTTCCACTCAAGAGATGACGGGTAAAAACGAATAGTTTCAAAGACATCATTTGATTCGAGTAGGAAAGCAGGGATCTTGAAAGATAATTGGACAATGCCTACTCCAAATTAAACTTGACAATCTACCAAAAAACGGAACTTACCACTGAATTATAAGCCAGCAAGAGTATCAAATATCCTTAAGAGGCACTGGTTGTAAAGAGAAAATTAGAACCCTAAGCACTAAATTCTTAATCACCTATTCCTAGATCATACATATAACTCACAGATACAGAAAATTAGGACCTTCTGGTAACATGATTCAAATTGCTTGGTCACACCAAGGAAGCCCGAAAGAGAACTGGGGAAGCATCTGTTGTGGACGGTAACGAAGGAGTAAGATCACATATGAGGTCATGTTTCAGTTGACAGGGTAGTCGCTCATGCCATTTTCAGTAGCGCAGCAGATTACCAAGTATGATGATGCAAGCAGGACTTGGTAAGAGATGATTAGAATGATCCATGTCATCTCATCCTAGTTTCAACATCAGGTATATGGATCAATCATCCACTTTCATGAAGATTTCCAGGGGGAGTTATCTGGCCCTACGCGAGGTGAGGCGGCCACCAACTCTTGGTGTTCTTTCCTCCGTGAATGGTTGAGTTGCAGGATCTGCAAGACCTGGTAACCTTTGAAACACTACCTTTACCTTTTCTGGCGTTGGGTCCTATAACCTCGATCATGTATTTCCATCCGTCAATTGGTCTCCTCCGGCTAAAAATGTGTGTCTTGATAAAACTTGCTATCTGTAAATATGAACAGAAGCAGGTACAGTAAAATCTTGAAGAACAGATAAATTCAATCACATGCAAAATAGGATGAAATTTTTTTTTATGCATGGCAGGTTGTCACTCAAAAGGAGAGGTATATCAATATATAATTCACCTAAAAATGTCAACTCCCTACTTCTCCAAACAAGAGGTGAAAAGAAGCAGCAACCAATGAATTAAACATAAATGGTGGAGACAGGAAGACATAAATCAACATGGATACTTAATCACTCAACCTTAAGTTTACAAGGTAATCAGGTAAACCTTGGCTTAGAAAAGGACTCTGGACATATCTTTTGTGAAGTGAGGTTCTAATAAAGTAAAAAGAGGTACATCTTTAACTATTGCTTTCACTATTCAAGTAGCTTCGATATCCCCTTCTTCTATCAAATTTTATGAGCTACTGATCGCACTAGTTTATATCATTGTCAACAAACCAACTGAACTGCATAAAAGCCATTGCACTTGGTGCCCCGAGTGCGCTTATAAGTAGGTGTTTTCTTCTGTAAGATTTAATTCTAAATGGGAAATTACAAACTTGGACAAATTTTTAAATGCAGAGCCCGCAAAAGACCTTCATAACTTGCTTAAGAATAAGATCCCTCAAGTGCTTCTCCTCTATCTTCCCATGTCATTCTCTCTAGAACCTCAGGTCTATCCACTTGTAGCTACCATCATAATATTGAAATCAAACACCTTCACGTCTTAATTCATCAGCACAGGCACACCTTAATTTCAGATTTGGAAAAGGTACTTTAGCAGAAGGTATAATAGTGCCTCTGATTCGGATAGCAGCAGGTTCCACCTTTGACTAATGCAGCCAACAGCTTGGCTTTTCAAAACGATCTTTTTTTCATAACCACATTGGCAACTAACGACATCAGATTTTGGTATAGAGTGATGTGATGGCAGATGGATGATTGTAGGAGAGAGAAGCTGGTAAATGGGTGAGGAGGAAAGAGGGGGCTTGGTGAGGTATTATTGATCTGAATTTGGTTAACTTTATTCAAGTTTAGTGTATGCGGACATAAGATTCCCAATCCACTAATTTTCAAAGGAATGCATATATGGCCTGTTTGGATTCTGGAATTTCATTTGAAATTATGGAATTGGGCCAAATCACTTGTTTGGATCATCTAAGAATCGTATTTGGCCCAAATCCAAGGCTCATAAGAAATAAGTCATAATTGGAGAATTTGAAATCCAACCAAAAAAGATGTCATTTCAAATCCAAAATAAAGGTCAGTCTTTTTTTTATCTCCTCTCTCAGTCACTCTCCCCCTTCTTCTCTCTCTCCCACCATTCCTCTGCAAATCATCACCACCATTAACAATACCATTGTCTTTCCAATTCTTAAAGTCGATTATCCTTCAACCAACGTCTAAAACCAGTGACGATACTCGTCGGCTAATTCCTCTTCCATCCTCTCAAACCCTAACCGCCGCCATTAACGCCACCTTTCATTCACCATTGAAGATGAGTATCATCACCAACAATTACAAACATGTTCAAATTATGCATTTGAAATTCCTAATTTTTCCCAAACAGATCATTTGGATTTGAATGTGGGGATTTGCAATTCTAGAATTGAAATTCTAGAATTGAAATGAAATCCATGTTCCCAAACACAACCTAACAAAATTCATAAGCTTATCTCCTATATAAGCTAAGGCATTGACTACCTTAAACTCAAGCTCAGCCAAATCGCTATTCTCATGATCTACCGACTACCATCCAACTAGACATTAAACTCATCATCTCGAGTCATCCAGTGTACAAGTAAGTTACATATGTAAACATATACCTGGTTGAGCTCTTCTAATGAACAGACTTAGGGTCTACCATTAAGAAAAAGCTATTCGCCTTTCTTCAGAGAGAAGTCGTTGAAAGACCTGTGATGCAAGTCAATCCTGACATCCGCTCTCAGGAACGACGAGAGAGTGACTAAGCCAAAGCGCGGGACTCCTTTCCTGGTTGGCTACTGAATCGAGGCTAGTCTTTTTAATCAAAGCAAAAAGAGGGTAGATGAAAGTTCAAAACTGCCTCCATTTCAATATATAGTCATTGTACCTAATATATGCATACACCTAAGGAACCTAGAGGACATAAGGCATAAGAAAACTAGGTCATCACATAACCAACGACATTCACATGAGATGAACAATACTTCCAACAAAGAACATATTCTATTCAGAGAAAATGGTAGAAAAAACTATTATGTTTTTGTTTTTCTTGCTGATGAATCACTATTTTTGTAATAAAGCCATGCTGGTTATATTTAGCGCACCTGAAACTTGCAAAAGGCCATTCGACGTTCAAATTCTTGCATAAGGATATCCTCTTCTCTCTGTGACATTTCCCATACATTGTCATCTTCAGATTTGGATGTTGTTTCCCAACCATCAGGCTTGTTTTTTAAACTCGGAAGTGCTGGGAACTTTGTGTCATTCAGATCATTGCTAGCAGAGTCAAATATCCTGCAACGACAGCACATTCAGAAACAGGACTCTAAAAGATAAAAGATAATTAGGCTAGGAAAAGTGCATTGTACAAGGAAATAAGATAGGAGTAATAAATGAAAAAGTTGCATTAGAGAATATCCCATCTAATTTGTAAGACTAAATTTCAGTTCGTATAAGAAACATGAAACAAATCCACTTTTGCTTTACAACGGATAAACAGATTATACAAGCTTAAAATATCCCAACATTAATTAAGATTAAAAGAAAATGAAAGGTATAACAAAAAACTCCTGGCATGTCATACTAAGGTATATCTAATTGACTAATTGTGATGTTAATAATACCCACCTTAAGGGTGTGTTTGGTTGAAAGAAAAATCCTTTTTCACCTTTTGCTTTGTGAAGGAGTGAAAATCACTTTTTAGAGGTGGAAAATAGTTTTCCTAAGGTGTAAAATAGTTTCCTACTAAAGAAAAGAATCCCACTTTGTCCTCCAAAATCCTCATCTTCTTCCTCTCCTCCCTTCCAGCCTCCCCCCCTCTTTTCCATTGCACTCTATTTTTTCTACTTCCTCAGTTCCAAAAATAAGTGAAACACTTGCCCAAAAAAGCTCTCACATAAATGAGAAGGTTGCTTCACTTATTTTAACTAGAAGAGATAAAGGAACCAAACAAAAGAAAACGAAGTTTGAATGTTGATCATCCTTGAACTAAACTTCATTAAGAAAATAATTGGCTTCAGACATTTTCTCTCAAAGCAAACACAGGCTAAATCTAATGTAAATTCTCCATCACCTTGGGCCAAAATTAAGCTGTTAATGAATTCTCCCATCAATCCCATACTTTATTTGATACAACAATGCAACTACAGACGAAAAGAACCCAATTGTGGCACTAAAACAGAAAATGAAGAAGCATAGCATACCCTCACACCCAGCATGAAAACACCCACTCCCACAGCCACTCATCAAAAAGATAACAAGAAACTAATATCAAAGCAGACATGATATAGACACCCAATTAAAAAGATGTAACAAATCCAATTTGATAAGTACCAAGGTATACTCTAAAACCTCCAAACACTCTCTCAGACATTAAAACAAACACCTAGTGTGCACAAAAATCAAATCAAATCAAGGCAGTGATTGAGAAGAAGTAACTCAGAGCAGCTATCAAGCAGCCTATCAATATGATCAGCGTCGCCGCCGCCTAATTTAGCTTCCTCTAGTAATTCAATCTGTTTCATCCAAAGAGCAGCATGAATTCTCTGTTTTTCCAAGCGATAATCCCTCTTAACATTCTCCAAACTGTACAACCCACCATTGCTATTGTTATTACTTTGTTCCTGCTTGACTTCCTCATTGTGATGAATTGGGTTATCTCTTTTGCTGCGGCGGTGCTCCCAATTGTCATTCATGTCCTCAACAAAGGCTTTTGTTTCGGCGTCGGCGTTGTCGGGGATAAGGCCGAAATTAACGTCGGATTCCCAAGGAGCGCGCGTGTTTTTGCCGGAGAGGTTGTCAGGGAGCCACGCTGTTTCCCAGGCGTCGTTCCAACTGTCATCGTTGTTGTTGTTGGTGTTGTTGTTGGTGTTGTTGGTGGTGTTGCTGTTGGTGTTGCTGTTGCTGGTGTTGCTGTTGCTGTTGGTGTTGTTGTTGTTGCGGGAGAAGGTGGAGAGGAGGTGAAAGTGGTGGAGAAGGGAGGAGGAGAATTTGGAAGAAGTTGATGAAATGGAGGAGAGGAAAGAGGGAGGAGAGTGGTGGTTGACATTTTTAGTGTTTTGGGTGTGTTGTTTTTTCTGTTGGGGTCGGTGATCGTGATTCTGATTCGTGAGTGAGTCTTCAAAGATTTGTAGCCCAGGGGCCAGGGTGAGCAAATGGAAGCACTGGAATCAACGTCAAACGCAGACACTACTAGGGATTAGGGAAGATCGTCTGCTCCTCACCAATTGATCCAAAAAGTCCCACAGCTCCTTCTTAGGCGAGCGAAGTAAAACACACTGGTTAGAAATTAGAATTGAAACATCAACCTAAAATTTCTAACAACAATACCCTTACCTCATCTACGTACTCTTACGGGGAGATGGTAGCTGTAGAGTATGCGGATATTGGTTTACGCGTCTCTCGCGCTCGAATCCTCATCCCAACAATATCTTTCCGACTTCGCCTCTGAAATTGCTGTATTGTTAGCTATTTCAACTCTACAATAGGTTTGGGTTATATTTGGGAAATATGTCCATTGGTTAAGTTCAAGTTGAATTTGATTTTCCACGTTATATTCAATTTTATAAAATTATATCAATTCTAACTATACGAATATCCAAGTCAGTTCATGTCAGATTATTTTTTCTTTGAGTTAACATTTGCATTTTGATAATTGAGTTTTTGTATATTTTATGTTTGCATTAACTCATCCGAATCAGTCAAATTCTATAGATATACTATTGGTTGTTACGCCCTTTGTCCCTAACACCATCATTAGCAAGCTTTGTAAAGAGACACTAAAATAAAATATTAAGAGGGAAGATAGGATGAAGTGAGATGGGCAAAGGTGAAGGTCATGGTAATGGAGGAAAGAGTAGAACAACGTGATGGTTATGATATAAATTAGAAGAGAGGGAGAGAAGGAACGTGCCACGTGCACGATGGTAGTGATGATAGGTGTCATGCGCCTGGTGGTGGTATGGCATGAAGCAGCATGGAGAGATTGCTGCATCTCATTTGTGGTGTAGGGAAAACTAACATGGAGGGGGCAATGGAATTGAAACAACAGGGAGGGGGAGGCTGTGGTGTTCTCTCTCCTTCGAGTTTTGTTCTTCTAGTCATTTTAGAAGAAGGGGGAATATGTTAGCACATTATAGGGGGTAAGCTTTATCTTTCTGATGGCTTATGTAGCATATGGCTTGAAGATTTTCCTAAGATAATCTGGTGATGTAGTGTATGCTGTGATTTAACACTCATCTCGACACAACAATGGAATGACAATGTACATTAGGTAGAGAGAAATACACCAAAAATCTTCTTTGTAACGAACAATCTGATACGTTTGAAGCAAAAAAGACATTTTCCCACTTCATCTGTACGTAGAAGTTTACAGTCATGAGTCATGCGTATTCTATACAAACTAGTACTACAGTGATCCTGTAACTTTAATCGATTGTCTAACTATACAATCACAATGATGACAAAAATGGATATTAATGTAGGGAAGAAAAGAGATTTAGAACCGCTCCTGAAAGTATATGCGATTGCATGGGCGTGTTATAGAGCATTCTGTACCTAGTTCTCTCCTTCCTGTTGCTGCTCATGCTACTTTATCTGCCAAAACCAACTGAACAACCAAGTTGGCAGATTCCAAGTGGGAAGACTGGCAGTTTGACCAGCTTTGCTTCCAGAATGCTCAGTACTCAGGATCTTTGGTGATACCTATTGGTTACGTATATTGTGCCGCTCACATACTCTGCTGCTGTTTTCAACCCACCACTTCTCTGCTTGTCCTTCGCTGAAACGTTTGCGACTGAAAAGAATAGATGTGCTCAGTGAGGAATTTTAACTAGAGTCCACAGGGAAGGATACAAGATATGCATAATCATGCAAGTAAATCACACTGGCATTTTGCTCCAGCTTCCATGGTGCAAGTTGCCCCATGGAAGCATTCTGGTTGGACTGCCTCCCCACCCCCTATTCCCCAAAAAACATAAAAATTAAAAAAAATTGGAAAAAGGCAGCCTAGATTGGTTTCATTTGGCTGACAAAAAAGAAGAATGAAACATAAAGTGAAAAAAAGGAATAAAAACTAAATCAGAGATAATAAAGATCCTTTCACCACAATAGTCTTCGCGGAGAGTGAAAGAAAACCCTAAAACTCCTGTCCTTAATCTTTAATTACAGGATCAAGTCCAACATCAATCAAACCCCTGTCCTTGGACAATAAAAAAAGAAAATACAAAACCCACTATATATCCATACAGCCAGGTCTGCTATATCTAGAAATGTGCAGCAGTGCAGCAATTTCAGCTTTATCTCTTAGCTCTAAGATATTATTAAGGTTGTCACTAAACCAGCTACAGGGTTACATACTATTTCTTCTCTTCTGGAAAGACTACAGAAACATAGAAAAATAATAGGAAATAACAAGAGAAGTTGATGATCAGTAGGGCTGTGTACATTCCCTTCAAGACTTGGAAATTCAATCATAAATCTAACCAAAAATTAGGCACAAAGTAAATTTCCCCTGATTCTGGTACCTGATTCTATTAAAGTATCAGTGTCTTATAAGGGGATTCATGTACCTAAATCTCCCTTTCTAATCAACTTTTAGAATGCTGTATAGATATTATTTTCCTTCCGCTTTGCAACTACTTTCATAAGTCTCTAAAACACCTTAAAAAAGTTCAAACAGGAAAAGAAATTGGATACAGGTACTTGAAATGTGGATACTCAATTTCTCTGGGGTAGTGGACAAGGATGTCGAATACCTCTAATTCTAAGTATCAAGTACTTGATCCGAAAGCACCTCATCCGTACATATCCCAACAACAAGAGATATGTTCATGAGAAAACTATTACTAAGATGTACTAATGAACGAATAACAGATTGAATAAATGCACTATGATAAGACAGCATAGTATAGGAAAAAAGGAAATAGAAGCGGTGAAGGGAGCTAATCTCTCAGTTACCAAAGGTAGCACACTAATGCGTGATAAAGAAAAGTCAATGTAGATACCTCTCCAGTATCAAATTAACACCCCCCACCTCCTGAAGTACCAACAATAGCCATAATGTCATTATTCTGCTAAAGTTACTCCTTTCTTATTGTTGAGGTGGGCAACTGGGCAGTCTGTTACAGGTGATACCAGATTCGAAAACTTTTGGGGTCCTAAAATAATTTGGTCGGGTTCAACCAGATGTGCAGTTTTATCGCTATTCAAGTTAGTTCGGCTTTTCAGTCAAATAATCAAGTTATTAGTTCTTGTTGATATTGAGAGGCATCAAGTATAATTTGAAAGTTATATTGTAGTTATCAAATTAGGGCTGGGCAATGTCAGGTTCTCGTAAGTTTGATTGTTGGGTATAATCAAATTTTTGGGTTATATCATATTGGAGGCTGGTTTCTGGAATTTATCTTTTAAAAAAGTTGGATTTTCTTTAAGTTAGGGTTAGGTATTTTCAGCTTTAGCCAAAACTGCATCAGGATCAAATGATGGATCTTGAAAGAGGTCGGGGTCATCTTAACT
>CANSZD010004235.1:0-128321 GCA_947648045.1 Beta corolliflora
TTGTAGGGTATGGGGATGGGGTGAAAGGTTATAGAAATTTGGTCCAAGTCGAGGTAGAGTTATCTTGTGACTGAAAATGTTTGCCTTTGATAGAAAGGGCTATATTTAATCCTAATGTAAGTCCATTGTTGTAGCGAGATAGTGGTAGTATTGATAAACGAGGTGGAGCGACGAGTCACTCGTGATGAGTGATGAAACACATGAAGATAATCGACACGCAAGTGCGAAGCCTACATTCTTCAATACGGTGAAGGGGCGCTTAGCCTTGCTGCGAACGTCTTAAGTGGACCGAATTTTGGAAAACCCCCAATTGATATGGTTTGGAGAGATATGGTGGCTTGTGCACACAGTTCTTGAGAAGGTGGATGTCTATGAGCCATCTACCTACGGTGAGAAGTTACATGTACGAGTCTAACCCATTGGCTTCACTGCAATGGGAGATGAGATGGAGTCACTTCTAAGAACGAGACTTGAGAGCTTGTCCAAAGCCTCCGAGGGAGAAAAATTATTACTTTTAAATGGGTTTTCAAGAAAAAGGAGGGGATGACATTGCGAAGGAGTCATGTATAAGGCTCGTGCGGTTAAAAGGGTTCACACAAGGGAGGGAGTACGCTACAATGAAATCTTTTCACCTGTAGTCGGGCATACTACTTATCGGGGTATTTCTAGCAATAGTGGCACATCGGGATTTTGAGCTTGAGCGGCTAGATGTTAAAAACAACTTTTCTATATGGAGAGTTGGAGGAGGAGATATAATGGCTCAACCAGATGGTTTCAGGTTCCGGGAAAGAAAATTATGTTTGAAAGTTGAAGAAGTCCTTATATGGGCAAAAGTAGTCTTGAGTCGGTGGGTGCGAGAGGTTTGATAGCTATATGATGGAGCTAGGCTACAACGGGAGTTCATATGATTGTTGTGTGTATCACAACAAGGCGACGGATGGATGTTTCATCTGCTTAGTGTTGTATGTAGATGATATGTTGATAGTTTGCTAGGAGCAAAGTTAGATGTTCGGAAGTTGAAGGAGCTTCTCGATCTTGATTTGAAATAAAGGATTTGGATGCGGCGCGGAAAAATTTTGGGTATGGAGATCTTTAGGGAGAGGGTTCGGGAAGAAGCTTTTCTTATCGCGGAAAGGCTATATTGAGAAAGATATTATCGAGGTTTGGCATGTCGGCAACGAGCCTATAGATACTCCAAGTGCTTCCAGTAGTCATTTGTCCATTGCTTTTGCACCCTAAGTACGTTGAGGAGAAGGAGTACATGAGTCGGGTTCCTTATGCTAGTGCGTAGAGAGCTTGATGTATGCCATGGTTTGCACTAGGTCGGATCTTGCACATGCGGTCGGTGTTGTTAGTAGGTTCATGGGTGATTAAGGTAAGGAGCATTGGCGGGCGATCGAGGATCTTTGTTATCTTGGAAGTACGTCGGATATTGGTCTTATTTATGGAGGTGATGTGGCATGTTTAGTCACAGGTTTCTCGATTCGATTATCTTTGGGGATGTAGATGGTAGGAGATGTACATATTGGTTATGTTTTCACTCTTGGTAGTTCTGTTGTGAGTTGGAAGCTACTTTGCGACCTACGGTGACTTTATGCCCACATGAGCGAGTATATGGCCTTAACGGAAAGCGGTAAGGAGGGAATACGGTTAAAGGGGCTAGTGGGTGATTTGGGTCTACATCATGATCGGGCGAGGCTGACAGGTGTATTACGGCGGCTTGAGTGCGATATGCTTGGCCAAGGATTAAGTTCATCATGAGAGGACTAAACACATAGATGTCATGTATCATTTTAGAAGTGAGGCAAGGGTTAAGGTGAAGAAGGTAGGTACGGTGATAATCCTGGCGATATGTTCTGGCCGAGTTCATGAGTAAGTTTCAACATTGGACTTGACTTTTCAATGTTCGTGGTTATTAGTTGCCCTTTGAAGTAGTCCGGGGCCTTAGGGTGTAATGGTGTCCTTCGGGGACAAATCTAGTCAGTTTCCTTTCGGGGCAAATCGATTGCGGGGAGGAATGCGGGCGTTGTGTTAGTACATGCATTATACGGTTTTCACAGTTCATTGAGAGGATTGAAGTCGAGGTGGAGATTTGTAGGAATTTGTGCCTTGAATACGGTTAAATATGCCGTCGAGAGGGAGTTAGCCATAGGGCCGCGGTCAATCGGGCGGTCTTGCGAGTGAAGGTGGGTCGAATGTCTTAGCGAAGGCTAATTGCATCGGGCGTAAATAGGAACTTACCAGGCGATGGTCCCGGATAGTCCGAGGGCAGTGCAGGTGGCGAGTTACGCCCCGATCAGGCGGATGTTGCAACCCGACCCGGGCGGTGGGCTTGTTGATGCGGAAACGTGTTTTCGAGTTGGGTTATAAATAGGCTTAACCTAGTTTATTTATTAGACGGATTAGTTCATTAATCACATACGCAATTATGTTTTTCCTCAAAAGAAAAAACTATTCTCTCTGCCACGTGGACATAGCTGACACTCGTTGGTGAACCACGTTGAATCGTGTGCGTTTTACTTTGTTTTGCATTCGATTATTTGTTCTTTCTCACATCTGTCATGAGATAACTATACGGTTCAATTGAGCGAAAAAAAATGAGAGAAACCACATTTAAATTGAACAACAAATTTTTTTTAAAAACAAAATGGAAAAACAGTTTTGAAGACATTGCGTTCATAAAAAGCAAGTTTAATAATAATTGTAACTAGTGAGTTGTTAAAACAATGTTGTAGAGATCGTTTATATCATATGATTTATACGAGGACAAATTTCTTGTGATAAAGTAATTAATATAAAAAAGGATTTTTTTTTGTCGGAGTATACCTTAATATAAATCTTTTCATAAGCTACTATTTTAATTGAATTTTGTGTTGCCCTTTCATTATAAATCTTTTTGTGAGCTAGTAACTTTTTATTTTAGGTCTTTTAACTAATACATACCTTAAATTAAATTACATACCTTCACCCTTTTCGATGGAATTGTAGGGATGGGCGAAGGATCAGCTCTAGGTTGGGTCCGGTCGGATCCTAAATTTTTTGTGGACCCAAACCAGGATCCCTAAGAGTGCAAGGAAAATTGGATCCCAGACTTTTAAGTGCAATGATGTCTATTTCTTTATTTTTGCTAAATTTTCGGCATTTTTAATGTTTCGTGACGAAAAATAATTATCTAAAAAATTCCGTAAAAATAGAACCGGAAAACATAAACTACAATAATAATTATATACGGAGCAATTTATACTATATATATAGGACAATACAAATAATATCTTGGAAAACTAATATCCAAAAGAACAATTTCATGGAAAAAAAATAAAAATTAAGGAAGCAAAATAAGTACGAAATTCTAAAGTAAAATCCACATCAACCTAATTACAAACCCTCTTGTAAATTCTAAACCCTCTTGTAAATTCTAAATTAGAATAAGTGAGTGAAAAAGAAAACCCACAGGTGCGATCGGACGAGGAGAACGGCCCGGCGGGGAAGCCGAAAGCCGGCCAAGTGTAAGCGGTGGCGTGATGGTTGGGGAGGGAGGAGAAGGTCCATGAGGAGATGGTCGGGTGGTGGTGAGTACGGTGGTGGCGTGAAGGTGATGGTCAGTGGTGGCAGTGCGGCGGGTGGCGGCACGCCCGGTGACCCACACAAATTCTTTCCCCTCTCTCACTTGTCGGTTGGTTGTGAAGTGTGAATGTAGGGTTTTGAATGTTTAGTTGTTTTATTTTACTATTTAGGAAATCAAATATATGATTTTTCTTTTAAAAACAAAAAGGTAAAAGGAAATATTAAATGATTTTAAGGTCCACAGGATCGGGTGTAGGTCGGCTTGGCCTAAGCCGACACTTTAGGATGCGAAAAAAGTTACACGCAATCTCGTAAATTAGGGTCGGGTAAGGTAATCAGGATAGGGTCTTTGGGCCGTGCAAATCCAAATGGAAGCGTCAAATATTCGACTTTAATTTTTCCTTAAATTGTTTTTCGCGTGTTTGTCATAGAACTCATTTCTATGACTTGTTCATCAATGTATAAAGCTCTGTATAACAAGACAGTAAACAATATTCATTGTTCAATCCACTCAGATAATATGTCGTTTATCTTCTGTAAGAACATAATTTAACAAATTTGTTTTGCATTATATGCATACCTACTAAAGTATAGAAAACCATAGCGCGGCTTATATAAAAACTCATCGCTGACTTTAAAAACTGGGTGGCAAAAGATAATGCTTTTTTGTCATCTGATCTGATTAATAATGCTTAAGACAATTTCAATTGGAAAAAGTTGTTGGCATTAGGAATTTAGGATGACAATTTCGGATAAACTAAAGTGAAAAGAAGTTCTACGACTAGACGCATGGCACACGCGAGGCATGTGTTACGTACCTTCTTTTAGCGTATTTAAGGAAAGAAAAATATGCATAATAACTAGTAGTTGCTTTGTTTACCAAAAAAAAAAAAAAAAAACTAGTAGTTCAAATTTTGATAGTAGGTAAGAAATTTTGAGTTAATAATAGCACAAAATCGTGTATGCACCTAATGTAAAAGTTTCATTTATTTTTAGGCTATGTTTTTTTTTTTTTTGAAAGGAGCACTTTAGAGGCATATTAAATCGTCAGCGACAATCGAAACAATTAAATACGGTACATCGTCCCCGAGCCTTTTCCCAATTTCCACGGGTTGGAAATGAGTTAAAGCATAAATTTCACCTGTTATTCCTAGGAAACAGCAACAAAAAAGACCAAGTTCTGACATCAAAACTAGGACTCAAAATAAGAATATCCTCTATAATAAGATGAAAATCGCTCGACCCCGTCGAGTTTCCTTTGAGGGCTTGGATCACTCTAGAAGACTATCACTCTCGATTACGGCTTTCAAACACCCCGACTCCTTGGCAAGGCCCTACCCGACAACGCCCCCAGCCTCGACAACCACGAACCTCCGCTCCCGCATGTTGAATCACGGCCTGACCAGGCCACACCCCCGCCATCCCGACACACCATCCCCTAACCCCACACTAAGATCCCCATCTTTGCCGGCATCGACATTAACCTTCCACCAACCTTCCTCGAGCACTGGACTAACTCGCCTCGTCTTAGGCACCACCACAAACCCCTCGCCCTAGCTCCATCAAAGCTTCCGCCTTCTTTACTTCCTCGTACGTCTTAACAGACAAGGCGTAAGTTTCGGTGAGGCGAACGAATTCTTGCGCCATCAACACCTTACACCTCGCGGTCCAAATCGCCCAACAAAGAGTGAAAAACAAAGCAATCTCATCTTCATCCATTAATTTGACACATAGAACCATAAATCGGCAATTTTAGTCCCTCCAGTGGCGGTGAATGCGAAAATCACTCTCCTCCCACCCCTTGGAGCCCTTGGACACATATGTATCGCGTGAGCTCGACTCGCCCGCCGACCACACAGCGAACAACACTGCGGCTATACTTTGATTCGGTGACTCGAAACCTAGTCGAGTAGGCAACGCTTCATGACGAGCTCGCCAAGCAAACAATTTGACACGCGGCAGACCTTAGCACGCCAAATAATTCGCCACGCTCGGATGGGGACGAACATGAGTCCGCATGAAACCGTCGGCATCTCCTAGTAACGCTCGGTATGCATTTCAGAGTAACAACCATTGTTCTCCAACTCCCAAAACAAAACATCTTCCAGGCAATCTTCTACTCGAAAGGGATATTTTTTATTCTCTCTACTTCAAAGGGCAAGAAAAGATCATGTAAAAGGTCGGTTTTCAGCATTTGTTAATGGGGCAAATCAAGGCTCCCGACCTCCAAGTTAGGCGCCTGCAGTCCCTCCCAGGAGACACTGACCACCGTGGCCGAGGACCCGGCACCAAGGATCGGTCCACACCTGAATTTTCTCGCCATCTCCCACCCTCCAACGCAGCCCTTTTTTCACCACCCAGCGAGCCTCCCAAATTAGCGCCACGTATAGCTTGGGTGTGACCCCATAGGAGCTTCCATAAATTCCCGAATTCCGGGTAGTATCTTGCTTTAATAGTTGTTCAATCGGACTCCCTTGTTTCATAGCGAGCCTCCAAGCTGCTTACCCAAGAGAGCCCAAATTAAAAAGCTTCATATCACGAAAGCCAATACCCCCTCACTCTTCGGTTTACATAGCTTTTTCGAGCGATCCAAGTGAATTTTCGCTCACCACTCTTTTGGCCCCACCAGGCCCGAGAAATAAGAGTTCTAATCTCTTCACGAAAAGAAGATGGAAACTTGAATACACTCATCGCGTAGGTAGGAAGAGATTGGGCCCCTTGCCTTTATCATGACCTCCCTACCGGCTTTAGATAGAACCATCCCCTTCCATCCCTGAAGCTTCTTCCAAATTTTCTCTTTCACACCTCGAGTAATCACCTTCTTTGATCGACCCACCACAAAGTAGGAAGCCCAAGATATCGATCATGTATATCAACCTCATGAACGCCAAAGTAGTAGAAATACTACTTCTGGGTCTCCAGGGACCCCACTACTAAACGAGATTTTTGTCTTATCAAAATTAACCTTACGTCCCGAAGATAATTCATTAAAGACTCAAAGCCCTAGGAGATAGCCTCGAATCTGCAGAAGCTCTAGAAAAGATAATACAATCATCACAAATAAAAGGTGATTCACAGAGGCAGTATTTGTATGAGGAGCAATTTTGATTCCCTTGAGAGAGTTATTTTCCTCGGCCCTTCTCCAGCCAGATGAGAAAAAACTTCGGCACACAAAATAAAAGATACGGCGAAATAGGATCACCTTGCCGTATACCTCTATTAGAGTGAAATCTGGTAGGCTTCCCATTAATGAGAGCAGAACGTAACGGAAGCGAACACACTCCATCACTCTGTTGATCCGGGCCCGTATCAAAACCAAACCTCACCATAATAGCATCTAGAAAGTCCCGCTCTACTCTGTCATAAGCCTTCGACATGTCGAAGCTTCATAGCCATGCACCCTTCCTTACTTTTCAAATGTTTCATATAATGAAACAACTCAAAAACCACGAGAATATTATACGTAATTAAGCGGCCGGAGTGAACGCACTTTTGATTGAAAACAATCTTATCAAGGAAAATTTTGGTCCCATTAGCAAGAACCTTCAAACCAATTTGTACCACGACATTACGAGGGAGAAATGGGTCTAAAATCCGCCATATGATTTGCATTACTCTTCTTGGGGATAAGGGTAATGAAGGTGCGGTTGAGATGACTTCGGGATCGGGTTGCCCGTTCGAAAATACCTAACTTGTCTCGATCCTGGGAATGGCCCACAATATGCCGCAAGGCGAAAGAACATAGGACACATACCATCGGGCCGGAGCCTTAATAGGATGCATCGACCCAGTCGCCACGATTACTTTTTCCGCCACAGTACTCGCTCAACGACACCGCATTCATATACGTGTCAACGCGTGCTTGAAAATCTAAAACAGGCTCGATAGCGGGAGGATTAGAGGGAGCCAGAAAAGATCTTGAAAATAATCAACGACGACACGGCCCTGACTTCATCCCCAACATGTTCGGTGCGGGAATCATCCTTCAAAGCTCGAATAGTATTTTTCCTTTTCCTACTCGACGCCCGTTGATGAAAGAATTTGAGTTCTTGTCCCCTTCGTTCAAAGCCATAACACACGGACCTTTGTTTCGATAAACTTCCTCCACTGAAACCAACCTTGAGATATCGCACGCCACGGGGCCCTACGTTGCTCAGTGAAAAGGCTGCGTAAGTCCCCCTCGATTTAATTTTTTTAAGCAATCTCCTCTTCTTTTTAAGCTCTTTAAAGATCGGCCAATTTCTTAGCACTCCATTCCTTCAAATCTGCGGCACAAATTTCAATCTTAGATGCCAAGTTCCGCCCCCCATCCACGCATTCTCTATCACCCCCACACATCCCTCTTCAGTCGACTAGAGTTGCTCGGGAACGAATGGCTTACTACCAAGAGTAACATTACTAACACCTTTCCACACACGGTTTTAATCCGGGGCATGGTCAGGACCATTCTCCATCAAGATGCCATAAATGACAATCGGGGGAAAAGATGTAGCCGGGGTCATCAACAAGGAGCTCATCAGCGACACTGAATATTATCATCACCTTCCCTACACCATTATCATATGTGAACTCGTAACCCGAGAAGGGAACATCCCTGCTAACCCACACAAATCAACGGCCTCTCGAAAATTACTCATCCGTTATCTCGCTCTATCATTGCCTCCTTGCTTCTCATGAGAAAAGAGAATTTCATTAAAATCCCCAATACACAGCCTAAGGAGACTAAATTGTGCATCTAAATTTCCAAGCGGCTCCAAGAAAAGATGGACGATCTTTGAACCTCCAGGCCCAACCATAGAAACAGGTACACCGCCGGCGCCTCCTCACCAAGCCCTCCTCACAATGACATCTATATGGTGAATAGACATCGGCCCGAAGATCAACAAGAATATCTTTTTTCCACAACAAAAGCAATACCACTCCGGAGCGACCCATGGAATCCACAGCGAGGCTATGAAAATCCCAGCCTCTCGCGAACTCGGTGAACTCCAAACTACTCAATTTCGTCTCGATAAAGAATACCATCGACGGGGCCTCTCCCGGATCAAATCCCGAAGACCAGCGGCTGCGAGGGATTGCCCGACCCCTACGATTGAAACTCGGAAGACTCATGTTGGGGCTCGGCGGGTCTGCGGTGTTGCGGACCCGCGCTCACGCCAACCGAATTATCATGAAACACACAAAACTTCTTCGCACCGACATCCATCTCGTGCCCTCCCTCCCCTCCCCCGCTTCTCTTCCCATTCTCATCCACCCCCACCACATCATAGTTCACACCTTCCGCATCCACGGCCCTCGGGCGTCTTTTCCATAGCCTCTCCCCAAGACTTTTCCCCTTGTGCCAATTCATTATTTTGTGGAATTAACAAGAGCAGAGGCGCCGGGTAGTGGAGGGGATAATTATTCGTAACCCCTCACCGACCTCATCGCATGGGAAGCATGCAAGGCCGTCTCTCCCACGCTATGAGGCCCCACTCCAACTACCTCTAAACTTCCCACCTCATCCACAATTTCCTTCCCTCCACTATCCCCTATACCTCCGAGGTAAAAACCCACTAATACCCTGCAAAAGATTGATCTCGCGAAAAGGAGGCCACACCTCCTTGCTCCCCCTGCCTGACCTCGCTCCACACCCTCACTATTCAACCCGTTATCCACCTTCTCTCCAAAGAGTGCATTCACGAGAGAATTAGCCGATAAAGATCGCACAGGGTTTGGTTACAAATAGAACTTTACGGCAAGCCTTAACTTCTCTATCTCATCTCCGGACTCTTCGCATCCGCTTTACGGGGCGTAGCACGAAGATACTTCCCCCACCCCATACTCGTTCATGGTCCTCATCATCCACATTACAACAATCTTTTTCTCCATGACCAATCATACCACACAAAAACAAAAACGTAATCGTTCATAAGCGAAAGCAACCTTAATCACACGACCATCTTTCCCTTTTATATTGAAAGCGGCACAACGGTTTGGTCACATCCATCATTATTCGAACCCTACGATAATTATCTAGATTAATAGTGTCATCCTCAATCTCCAAAACATGCCCTAGATTTGAAGCAATTTGTCTTCGAGATAGTCGAAGATCGACAATTAAAAGGTAAATTTTTATTCGGATCCAAAAAGGGAGAATGTGTCAATAATACCTCGCAGGGTTTCGTTTCCTACCACATCGTTAAGGACCAATAGGCCGATTATCAAAACACCATGGCGCGCCTTCCATAACCTTCTCCTTGTCCCTCCAATGGAAGAATTGGAAAGCAGAAGCATTAGGCCCTATCAACCGTATTACGAGACGCTTGAAACCGCCCATACTTGCGTCATTGTCCTCTTGAATGCCTCAACATTAAAAGCGCGGTCTCGTGATCACACGCCCCACTAGCAGTAGGGCCACCCGATCCGAGCCATCTACGTCATCAGTTCAACGTCCACAACATTAGATTCGGCGTCATTGATTTTCAAGTTTTGGCATCTAGTAATTAATTCTCCATCCATGATTAGGAATTACACTAACGCTAACCCTTAGGGTTAGGTTGACCTTTCTCTCGAGGAGGAGAGGATTCTTTCTTTCAAGAGAGTTTTTTTTAAAGAAGCTTATTTTTAGGCTATGTTGGTATCTTTAGTTGAAATGCAACTAAAATTGACAAGTTAGCATAAACTAAAATGTAACAACCGAAATATGTATACTTTTGTAAGTTTTGGTCTATTTGAGTTGTTAAGGTCTAAAACCGATAAGATAATAATAATTAATAAGTTGTTTGGTAAAATTACTCTCTCGTCTCTTTAAGATCGCTCCATTGGAGTATGTATACTTTTGTAAGTTTTGGTCTGTTTGAGTTGATTTTGCATAGTGAGATCAAAAGTGACGTATGTGCTCATAATGTGTGGTTGTTTATTGCCATATATATATGGCGCAAAATTGAAGTGACATAGAAAGGAAAAATAGGACAACTTAAAAGAATGGAGTGTGTAATAATTTATATAGCAAGTAAAAATTACGTCCGCAAAGATTTTTAGGTTGAGCTTTCGATTAAGGGTGTTCTTCCGTTTTCTTTTCCTTATAAAAAAATATATAGCAAGTAAAAATGTACCCAAAGTGTATCGATATTTTTTTTGAAAAAAGGGTAAAACAACTGATAAATAGGCGTGAACGTGATCGTGTAAAAAGTTGTGGAAGAAGTGAAAAACATTAGAAGCTAAAACTTAGAATTCAACATTATCCTAAAGGACAAATTACAACATTCTAGACTCTAGAGCTTAGACTAACATAATGCCTTTATCAACAATGTACGATTCTTGCTGTCAAAAAAAAAAAACAATGTACGATTTCCCATCTCCAAGTCTATAAATAATTTGGTCCACCCAACGCCATTTCCTTGTAAAATGAACTTGTATATTTTCTTTTTCCCTTTTTTTTACGGAGAAACTTATATTTGCTCCATTTCTTTTTACTTGCAACGGTTTGACTTTTACTCTATTCACCAACTCCACTTAGTTTATCTTTAATAGTTTATAGTTAAGGAAAAATATATTCATGTGGGATCTTGTTAGATTCTTCTTAATGTATATTTTTCGAAAATCTACTTTTCATAATTTTTGATAATCGGTAATTAAAAATATTCATGGTTAAATTTTACATTGGTAAGCGTAAAAGTCAAACGATTCTAAGTAAAAAGAAACAGAGGAAGTATTGCTTTGTAGGTTCGCCAATTCTCCTCTTACCACTTCTGTATTGCTATTTGCTACAAGTATCGTGCAAGTCATAATGCTTCTTTGGATAAATATGGCAACAAGAAAGCGGCACCTCTCATTTTAGAGAAACAAGGGTATAAGCCGTAAGCGAAACACTCTTGTAGTTATATAGGACTGGCAAAAGCTGACCCAACCAGATGATTCGACCTGAAACTGACCTGAAATTCCGGGTTTGGGTTGAGATTTTCGACCTGAAATAAAAAATGGGTCGACCCGACCTGAAAATATAATGGGTTAGGTTTGGGTTGACTTTTTAAACTTGAAAATAACCCGAATAACCTGATTTAGAAGTCGGATTATTTTCAGGTCGGGTCAACCTGAAATTAACCCATACTTTCATAACTTATACAACCTATCTTTTGTTATTCTTATTTGTATTGGGCCAAGCCCATTTCTTGGATCACCTAAATTTCATTTCAGGTCATTAACCCATACTTTCATAACTTAGCGTGTATAGTTGAATTTCATTTCATGTCATTTTGGGTTGGTTTCGGGTCAACCCGAAATCGGTAAGGTCGGGTTTGTGTTATGATTTTCGACTTGAAATTAGAATCAGGTCGGGTTTGGGTTAGGGGTAAGTGACCTGAAATATAAATCAGGTCAACCTGAAATTGACCCAACCCGACCTGATTGTCAGCCCTAAGTTATATGACCATTATAATATATACGCCAAAAGGCCCAAAAATTACAATATTCAGTTTGGCCCTAAGGATACCACTATTTATGAATGTTTTTTTTTTGAAAGAGAAATTTCATTAATTGAAGGCCAAACGGCATTTACAATAAGTATTAAAGAAAAACAAGATACAATTAAACAAGGCTAAATCAAATTTATCTTCGAAAAAACTATAATGAACCAAATCGAGCAATACAACGCGGCCCCCTTGTATTTGCTGAATCAAACAGCTATTGATGAGGAAGTCTATCATTCTGACATAGTTTGGGAAGAACATTCTTGATCGAGCCATGTTGACCGCATCCGAGATTCCAATACCTTCATGTTGAGTCTCGAACTTCAACCAATGAGAACAATTTCTCATACCTAAAAACAAAAAAAAACCATACTCACAACTCCCATAGGGGAGAAGGAGATCTCCAAAACAAAGACTAAAAACCCCATAACAAGGTTTGAAAAAATCTCATAAAGAGAGACTAATTTATTAAACAAAACAAGAAAATGAACTAAAACTGAAAATAAAAAGGGGAAAAGGGGCTTACCAAGGATGAAATCATCCATGGCAGCCCCAAATTAATGAAAAGGGGTAGGGGAGGCTAGGGGTTTGAGAGAGAAAAATAAGGGGGCGGCAATTGCGACTATTTATGAATGTTTGGCACTATTTCGTACAATCAAGTGGAATTCTATTAGGCAAATCAAATTATTAGATTACTTTTCAATATGACCCTGTTCAGCAATAAGAAAGTTTTTCAAGGGCACTATAGGTAAAAAAAATGGAGGGTATCTGGAAGATAGTTGCATCTTGCATGTCCCAATTTATGCATGTCTCTCGCACTTCTCATTTTGTCATTGTGAAACATATTTACGGGTATATGGAGGCTAGTTGCGGCTGTTGGAGACTTAGAGTATTTGTGCGATTCGAATCATATTGTGTTAGTTTCAGTTGTTTGGTTAAGGTGACATGACTTAAACAACGTAGAATATAGAGATGTTCGATGTGAAGCGTCACATTGATGATAGAGTGCATGCTCGAGATCGGCAGAAAATTTGGCGTTTGACGAAAACTAAAATTTGGCCCGAGGAGCATCCGCTCCCACATGGAGCGTCCACTCCAACGTGGAGCGCAAGTTTTGCTTTTTCTCGCGAAGCGGCTTGTTGCCTTGAGCGGTTATTGTCTTTTTAACGATACCTTTTGGCATGTTTTAAACTCTCTATATATATGAGACCTCTCTCATTATGGACGAGAATAAGGAAAATACTCCTCTCATACTTTGCACAAGAAGATTGAAGTTCATCAAATCTAGCTATTCATCATCACAAATACCACAATACATTTGTTCTTAATTGACGTATTTCTTAGTGAGCAAGCTAATTAAGAACATTGTTGTTTTCTTCTTTGTATCTCGAGAGAGGATTCCGTGCAACCCGTGCTTAAGTATAGGGTCGGGATACGTCTTTTGGGAAAGTGATATCATGCCTAGAAGGTTCATCATTCATCGTATTTATCTTTGTGACCCTTATTCTACAAGAATTCTCCCTACACAACCATAGTCCTTTGCTCCGACCTTCTGCAAATGTCTTATTATTATTGCCTACTTCGATGTTGATTGGGTAGGTTGCCTATAAAGCTTGTGCATGCTCTACTTCCGCATATGCTAAGTTTTGGGGAAAACTTGTTACCTGGGGGATCTAAGGCCCAGTAATTTTAGACTGAATTAGTTGAACTGAATTGAATCGCTGAATTGAATTGAACAGAACTGAATTTCACTTAACTCAACTGAGAGGAAACTAACTGAACTAAACTTTATATTTAAGTTAAGTTGAAGTCCCTTATAAGTAGAGGGATTTGGGGATTCCTCTTGCAAAGGGGTGAGACTCAATCTCATGTCCTCTGAGATTAGAGGTGATGCCATCACTACTAGGTTATCACCTGAACTGAAATAAGTCCAAAAGAACGGGTCTTAAGAAACAACCATATCTCCAAATCTTCCACTACAGCCAAGTAATGTATGTGTATCGCCTATACTAATGATGATACATTATTGGTTCTTCCCATTCTTTTTTAGCTCAATATATATTGCCTATACTAATGATGATACATTATAGGTTCTTCATTCTTTTTAAGCTCAATATGAAGTATATTGTCTATACTAATAACATTATTGGTCCTCCTAATTAAATTGCCAATAAGTTTTTACTTGGGAACCAGGATGGATCGTATGTGATTGAACTCTCTTCTAGCGTGGGCTTGTATTCGGCCAGTGAAGTTTATTATGGTATCGTATCAAACAATCTTGACCCATTATCAATACCTAAGAAGGGAGGGGCCATCGATTACAATTTACAAGATGGAGAATATTTGAAAATTTTATTTGAAGCAATTAACCCAACAGAATTGTGACTACCCCAAGTAGTGGTGATTTAACTCATGTTGGAAATCAAAGAGGGCCCATCGAGGATGATAGTGACTAACTTATAAGACTAATGGGCAACTCCTTGTATTGTCACTTAGTTATAGGATGAAACCCTGATGGGATTGTATGTGGTCGGAATATCCTCCAGGGCGAGCTTGTGTTTGGCCCAGTGAAGTATATCAAAGAATATACTTCCTCCGTTTAGATATAGGTGCACCATTTGCATAGTGTTTACTATTCACATCCTACATTTTGATTGTTTTTGGTAATTTATATTTTAGGGAAAATATAGTCATGTGAGATCTTGTTAGATTCGCCTTAAAGTATATCTTTCAATATCAACTTTTTATAATTTTTACTTATTGATAATTAAAGATATTAATGTATAAAAACCATATATCGGCAAGCGTGAAAACATGAAATGGTGCAACTATTTCTAAACGACAAAAGTAATTAATAACAAGTTAACAAAAATAAGAATGCCTGGTTTGATTTGGTCTGAATTTTTTAGTCTGATTTAATAATGACATGAATAAGTGATTATGTTCATAATACAGAGTACTTTGATTTACAAACATATGATCTCTTTATTCTATATTTATCAATACACTTCATATTTTTGTCCTTACTCTAGTTGATACACTTCTTAAAAAAGCATGATCCCACCAACTTTCCTCCGTTCTTTTTTATGCAACATTTTCCTTATTTGCAGTAGTGGAAAAATAAGGAAGGGCTGCGTTTTTGGCCAGCAGCCCTTTCCATAGCAGCCCTTCAATAGATAAGAAGGGCTGCAGCCCTTCACAACGAAGGGTTGCGGTTCAAGCCAAAAACGCAGCCCTTCTAAGCTTAAAGGGTCAAGCGTTTCGCTTAAACCGCATCCCTTCGTAAATGAAGGGCCGCGGTTTTAAGCCTAAACGCAAACCCCTTCACTAAAAAAAGTGCGCGGTTTAGGCTTAAAACCGCATGACCCTTCACATTCAATTTTTTTTTTTTAAAAAAAATAAATTAAATTCGCCCCACCCCCCCACCCCGCCGCCCGCCGCACTCCCACCCCCTGCCCCCACACCTGCCCTGCCCGCCCACCCCCGCCCACCCCCCGCACTCCCACCCGCCCCCGCCCCCCACCCCCAGCCCCACCCCCCGCCCACCCCGCCCCACCCCCTGCACTCCCACCACCCCGCCCCTACCCCCGCACTCCCCCAAGCCCCCCCCCGCACTCCCACCCCCTGCCCCACCCCCGCCCACCGCCCCCCACCCCCCGTACTCCCCCAAGTCCTACCCACCCTAATCCACCCCCTTCACTCCACCGCACCCCCACCCCACCCCCACCCTGCCCGCCCCTCCACCCATTGTTGCCGACCACCCCAAAGACCCAACCGGCCCATAGCCCCGCCCAACCCCACCATGGCGGCCCCCCACCCAAAACCTCCCTTCAACACAAAAAAAAAAAACCGAATCAATGTGCAATAATATATGACAAGTTTTTGAACGTAATAATTAACTTTTAAATATGTATATTTAATAATGTAAAAAGTGTAGAATTGATACAAACTAGTAGATGTAGCTAATTATATCACGAATTCCACCAAAATGTATCAAAAGTAATCATCACAAATGTGGGACGCCAACTTATCCCGAACTTCATGTAATCCAGTCCTCCCAAGGCCCCGCACATGCCCCCCCCCCGCACCCCCCCTCCCCCTCCCCCCACTCGCTCCCCCCTCCCCTGCACACCCCTCCCCTCCCCCACCGCCGCCCCTCCCCCCGCACACGCACCCTCCCCCCACTTGCTGCCCCTCCCCTCCCCTCCCCGCACACCCCTCCCCTCCCCCACCGCCTGCCCCCCCCCCGCACCACAGACCCTCCCCCCACTGCCGCCACCTCCCCGCACACCCCCTCCCCCTCCCCCCCAGCTGCCCCCTCCCCCATGCACACCCCCTCCCCTTGCACACAGTTACATACTAATAAGTTAGGAGTTAGATCAACAAAAATAAAATAAAATGACTCGATAAGTACGAATTGGACGCGAAAAGGCAAAAATAGGCCTAAAATGCCTTTTCGTTCCCGAAATGCAACCAACAACAAATGCAAGCCTAAAACTCTACACAATAGTTACATTATACCTCATATAATCATGTTCAAAAAGAATTTGGGGTTAAATGACTCGATAAGTACGATTTGGAAGCGAAAAGGTAAAATTTGGCCAAAAATGACCTTTTCGTTCCCGAATTGCAACCAACAACAAATGCAAGCCTAAAACTCTACACAATAGTTACATTATACCACATATAATCATGTTCAAAAAGAATTTGGGGTTAAATGACTCGATAAGTACGATTTGGAAGCGAAAAGGCAAAACTAGGCCTAAAATCACCTTTTCATTCCCGAAATGCAACCAACAACAAATGCAAGCCTAAAACTCTACACAATAGTTACATTATACCTCATATAATCATGTTCAAAAAGAATTTGGGATTAAATGACTCTATAAGTACGATTTGGAAGCGAAAAGGCAAAACTAGGCCTAAAATGAGCTTTTCGTTCCCGAAATGCAACCAACAACAAATGCAAGCCTAAAACTCTACACAATAGTTACATTATACCTCATATAATCATGTTCAAAAATAATTTGGGTTTAAATGACTCGATTAGTACGATTTGGAAGCGAAAAGGCTAAAATAGGCCTAAAATGCCTTTTCGTTCCCGAAATGCAACCAACAACAAATGCAAGCCTAAAACTCTACACAATAGTTACATTATACCTCATATAATCATGTTCAACAAGAATTTGGGTTTAAATAATTCGATTAGTACGATTTGGAAGCGAAAAGGCAAAACTAGGCCTAAAATGACTTTTCGTTCCCGAAATGCAACCAACAACAAATGCAAGCCTAAAACTCTACACAATAGTTACATTATACCTCATATAATCATGTTCAACAAGAATTTGGGGTTAAATAATTCGATAAGTACGAATCGGATGCGAGTCGACCAAAATAGGCCTAAAATGACCCGAGAATCAGGTCACATGGCAATGGAATGCCCATCAGCTGGTAGCGGCGGAGATAGTGGGAAGTGTTACAAATGTGGAGAGCATTCCATTGCCATGTGACCTCACTCTCCACATTTGTAACACATTCCCACCACCACCACCACTACTGCCCCCCATCGCACTCCATCATTGCCATGTAGCCCTAAAATGACCTTTTCGTTCCCAACATGCAACCAACAACAAATGCAAGCCTAAAACTGTACACAATAGTTACAAATTGGAGAAATTACACATACCTGAGTTTATGTCTCATGATTTATTGACCTTCCGCCGTTTCTTAGGATCCTCAAGTACATGTATCCCTTCCGTGTGATCTACACGCATATAGTTCTCCGACATATTCACATCATCTTCCACACTATTTTCAGGATAGGTAAAAGGGGGAGGTCCTCAAATGCATCATATTCTTCCTCATTATCAACATCACCAATACCGAGGATACTCCCTTTTACCGTGTACAACAATTGACCACTTATTATCGCAGGATCGGTTACAAAAAATACTTCGCTTAACTTGTGATGCAATTACAAATGGCTCCTCAGTTTCACGTAGACGACTAAGGTCAACAAGAGTGAATCAGCAAGGATCATCTTTTCTTACGCAACGTCGATTATCGTCAACCCACTTGCAACACAAGAGGCAAATATTAAAGGTACAGTAGTCCAGCTCCCATATTTCTTGTATTCGCCCATAATAATTGCTTTCAGCATGTACGGACGACTTATCCTTCGAGCTTGCGTATGTGTAGATGACGCCACAAGTGAAACACCACTATTTTGTTGCGATGTGACTTCGGATCTTGACGTTCAATCCAAAACGTATACCCATTAATATCATAACCCCTCATAAGAGCGTACGGCCTTCACGAGGACCAAATGCTAACCACTTGGATCGTTTCGAGAACACTTTCATCCAAATCATTCACTACTCGTTTATGAAACCAATCAATGAAAGTCTTGTTATGCATTTGCGTCAATGCCCTAATTCCTTTTCCGAGATCGCTAACACGTAATTCCTCCATATGTTCATTTAAATAAGGATGGACAAATGCTACGTGATGCAATACAAATAAGTGAGCTTGTTTACGCTTTTCTACTAAGGTGTGATCAATTTTGAACCAATTGTACCCTTGCCCTCAAGTCCGCCCTCGTGTCGGGATGTCGGAAGTCCAACGGGATCAACACTAGCAAAATACTCACCACAAAATTACCGATCTCTTCACCCACAACCCCTTGAATTATACTACCTTCGGTTGTCGGCAGATTCCGAACTTTATCCTTCAAAGTGCCCATATATCTCTCAAAAGGATAAGCACCACCCTCAAAAACACCGGACCACACAACTTAATTTCTCGAACTAGATGGACAATGAGATGGACCATAATGTCAAAGAATGCGGGGGGGAAACATCTCAAATTTGCATAGAGTTTCAACTACTCGGCTCGCAAGGAATCGAGGGTCGACGGCTTCTAGGACTTTGCTGCATATTGTATGGAAAAATGAACAAAGTTCGCGAATGGTGTGCCTCACATGCTTTGGAAGTATCCCACGAATTGCAATCGATAAGAATACTTGCATCATGACATGACAATCGTGAGATTTCATACTCGATAACTTCAACTCACCATTTAAGGTAACAAATCGCTTCATATTCGATGAGTAGCCAGTTGGGACCTTAATGCCATACAATGACTCGCAAAAAATCCGTTTTCTCGCACGCGACATCGTGTAGCAAGCCGGGTGGCAAATAATTCTTCTCCGAATCCTCCACCTTCTTTTTACTTTTCTGAGTTTCATCATCAACCCTTTCCTCCACTACTTTCTTCTTCCTTCCGTCCCTTTTCTGAGCCCACAACTCTGGTCGAAGCCCCTGTTTTTCCAAGTAAAGTCGTGACGCCTTAACATCTTTTGTCTTGCCCGGAATATTCATAAGTGTCGCAAGAATAGCTTCACAAACATTCTTCTCTATGTGCATGACATCCAAACAATGTCTGACCTTTAGATCTTTCCAATATGGGAGTTTCCAAAAAATGGACTCCTTTTTCCATAATCCCGTAGGTCGATCAACCTCACTAGCAGGTTTACCAAAGATTGTTTCAATGCCCTTCACCTGATTATAAACTTCAGTACCAGTTAATGGTCTACGAGCAACTTCTTCTTCAACCGTCCCATCGAATGCCTTCTTCTTAAACCGATAGGGATGGTCGCGTCTGAGGAGCCTTCGTGTGCGCATATACACATGTTTGCATCCCTTAAGGTGTGTAGATTTCATGTCATCTACACAAATCGGGCAGGGTTGTTTTCCTCTCGTCTTATACCCAGATAAGTTCCCATAAGCTGGATAATCGTTCATAGTACAAAAAAGCATGGCACGCAGAGTGAACATCTCATTAGCATACGCATCAAATACTAACACTCCTTCGTTCCACATCTTCTGTAAATCTTCAACAAGCGGCTGGAGGTATACATCAATGTCATTTCCAGGTTGTTTGCGCCCCGATATAAGAAGCGACAGCATCATGTACTTGCGTTTCATGCACAACCAAGGAGGCAAGTTATAAACCACTAAAACTATTGGCCATGTACTATGCTGCGAACTGAGATTGCCAAAAGGGTTCATGCCATCCGTACATAATCCAAGCCTCAGATTCCTATCCTCATTACCAAATGTCTTATGCACCCCCGGGTTGATACTTTTCCACTCGGGCGAACCGCCCGAATGCTTGAGCGGACCGTCTTTCTTCCTACGATCCGCATGCCACCTCAAATTCTTCGCCTCTCCTTTAATTGAGAACCTGCGCTTAAATCTAGGTATTATGGGTAGATACCACAACACCTTAGCCGGTGGTCCTTCACTACCTCCAGCTCCTTCACACTTGTACCTCGACAATCCACAACGTGGACACTCATGTAAATGCTCATACTCATTACGATAAATCACACAATCGTTAAGACAAGCATGTATCCGCTCGTACTCTAAACCGAAAGGACACATCAGTTTCTTCGCATAATAGTACGACTTTGGAAGTTCATTTCCATCGGTGGAGCATATCGCCTAAAACTTCCAAAAACGATGTGAAACTAGAGTCCGTCCAACCGACTTTCGACTTAATGTTGAACAAGTGTTATCACCGCGGAAAGTTTGGTGTACTTTGTACAACCCGGATACAACGGCATTTCGGCGGCCTCGGACATAGACTCAAAAATACGAGGTCGTTTACACGACCGATCTTCAACCTCGTGTATCATCTCGTCTACCCGATCCCTATCATCATCTCGTAAACTCATCATCCCAATTCTCATCCCCCGAACTCATCATCCCAATTCTCTAAATCCTTCTTTTCTTCACATACATCGTTCATTACTCTAAAGCTTCCTATATACTTCCCCCGCTCACCATGCCAAACCCATACGTGGTATTGAGGCCTAAACCCACGGCGAAAGACATGCTCCCTAACCACATGTATACTACTAACCTTGCTCACATTTCTACAATCGAAACAAGGACAATAAAAGTCGATTGCTCCGGAGGATGTTTGATATTGTAATGCGGTTGTACGTAATTCCGAGACCCCTTTCACAAACTCAATCGATTCACGACTACCATACATCCAAGTACGATCCATCTCATTCAAGAAGACCTCTAACAATTAAACACAACCTTTCATTATAATGCATCAATCATTATTTAAGTACATACACTCACATATTCAAATCACACACGTATAGAAGCAATCTAAGATAGTGACATGTTCAATTGTATGCATGCACCGAAGGTCCTTATCACTCCAACCTAACCCATCCATGGACGTCTAATCTCACTAGTGAATATATGCCAACTTTTCAATTCTAAGGAAAATCCGGCAAACATTTCCCTAGCGTTCTCCAAGTACACAATATAGATAATTGCTTATCTACATATGTACCCGAGAGAACAATGTAGAGAAACGATAAGCCAAGAATTTCCTCGAATTGAAAAGAAGACACACATTCACCACCTAAGTGAGATCAAACGTCCAAGAACAAAGCCCCAAACCGGACTATTCAAGACTTACTCCTAATGAGTAAGTCTTGAACGGTATCTAGGCATATGATGGCGATTCAAACAACTTATAGATTTCATAGCTAAATTACATTGCGTTTTCATACAATCTCATATCAAGAAATATACATACACTACACAAACCCTCCGAAATTCCCATCAGCTGGTACGAGTTGGACACGAAAGACGAAAATAGGCCTAAAATGACCCGAGAATCAGGTCACATGGCAATGGAATGCCCATCACCGGTAGCGGCGTGAGATAGTGGGAAATGTTACAAATGTGGAGAGCATTCCATTGCCATGTGACCTCACTCTCCACATTTGTAACACAGTCCCACCACCACCACCACTACTGCCCCCCACTACACTCCCTCATTGCCATGTAGGCGTAAAATGACCTTGAATTTTCGTTTCTGAAATTCAACCAACAATAGATGGAAGCCTAAAAATCTACACAATAGTTACATTATACCTAAGCCCTCCCCCACTCCCCCGCCGCCCTCCCCCACGCCCCCGTCCGGCCTCCCCAACCCTCCCCACCACCCCCCGCCACCCCTTCCCCACCCCCCGCGCATCCACAGCCTCCCCCCCCCCCGCCCAAGATCCCCAGCCCTCCCCCACCCATTGCGCCCCCTCCCCACCCCCCCGTCCAGCCTCTCCCCAACCCACCCCCCACCCCCGACGCCCTCCCCCACCCATTGCGCGCCCTCCCCCACTCCCCGGTCCCGCCCTCCCCAACCCTCCCCACCCCCCCGTCGCCCTCCCCACCCCCCGGCCAAGATCCACAACCCTCCCCACCCCCCGCCCCGGGCGATCGCGGATGTGTCGTTGTGCACCGCACCCTACTAAAGATAAAATTTCTCCTACTCTCTTTTACACTAAGGAAGTATAATGGAAGTAGGGGTCGTATCCACAGGGAAACAGTGGACGAGTTTAATACTTAGCGTGATCCAAAACCTAGATTAAGCTAAGGGCCGAGAAACCTAATAATAAATATAAAGGGGGTTTCAAGTAGATTTACGAATAAACTAAAACTAACTAGCATATAAACAAAATGAGAAATCAATATGGGAAGATCTTGAATCCGATTAACATCCACTTCAATTCATTATCGATCCTTGAACCTCCACTCTAATTATTTCCATAATTATCTATTGTCGAGAATTAATCTCGCGTTCTCCTTATTCTTAGTTGAATAGCACGATCGCCGTGACTATAAAACCCTAACTAAAGGATAACCTAGTCCGATCGCGTCTAAGTTCAATCCAATAGCAAAGAATAAACACAGAGAACCAATGGACCCGCTAACGTCATACAAGCGATAAACATTCAACAGCTTAATTCAATTTCCCCAAGAAATAACCAAGATGATCAAGCATCTCGAGTTACTCCCTAGTTTGCTACCAATTGATAAAAGAATAAAACAATCCGATTCTATTCTTAAATCTAGCATTAGATTAATAACACAATCAAACTAGTAACATTCCTAGCATAATCATGCAAAAATCATAGAAAGCAAGCATAGAAATTAAACCATAATCAAAGGAACTAAATAGAGAGGAAAGATCTCACAATAATGCTTCAAGCTCCATATTAATCTCGTTCAAGAACGGTTCAAGCTACAATTGGCATAGCATAAGCCAATCCCATAATTGAAATCTACAAAAACTAAACTAGAAAATAAAAACTAAAAAGAGAAGACAACAAGAGAGGAGTGGAGTTTTGGAGACTCCCTCTCCTTGTGGCCGCCGCCCCCCTAGGTCCAAAAATCAAGTTTAGTATTTATACTAAAGCTCAAAAATCGCCCGACATTTAGACCGACCTGGGGGTCGCGAGGTGCGAGTCCGGGTCGCACCGTGCGAGTGATCTCGCCTTCCAACACGAGCCGAAGAACCGGGCCAAGCTGGGCAGGTCGCACCGTGCGAGGGATCTCGCGAGGTGCGAGCGGCGTGTGTCGCGAGGTGCGACCATGCTCGCGAGGTGCGAGCGCTGGGCGTGGGCGAGCGCTGGGCGTTGGGCGATGAGCGCTGGGCGTGGGCGAGCACTGGGTGCTGGGCAGTTTTGGCTTGCTGAGCGTGCGGGTGTGCGGACCGGGCGATGAGCATGTGGTGATGAGCGCGCATGAGAGCCGGGCGTACAAGGTGCTTGCAATGCCGGGCTTCGTTTGCTTATGGAGGCTCAAGATTGACGATGATGCTAGAATGGAGTGTGCTAAGCCTCGCGATGGTGCTTGGCTAGGCCTTGCGATAATTGGCCATTACGTTACGATGCTACACTTCCCGAGCATTCCCAAAACATACCATTTCACCTTAAAAGCTCGAAACTTAGAACATTATCATTAACTACCTCACAAAATCCCGAACTTCGACTAAGGTTGATATGTATGCAAACGTCAACAATTATGAACGAACTCCTTAGCAAAGTGCATCCAAAATACCATATAAGCACCGTATAACTTGAGCGCATCACCAGCCTCCCCCCACCACTCCGCCCAAAGACCCCCCACCCCTACCCACCTCCTCAGCCTCCTCTCCCCACCCCCCTACAATCACATATTCAGCCTAATACAAGCACATTTTACAACAAAAATAGAAGTTGATTTCAAAATCCAATGAAATTAAACAAAAATTAGAGAAATGTAAAAGAGGAGAGAGAGTGAGAGGGGATTTACCGAAAGAGAGTGAGAGAGAGGGACGATCCACAAACAATGCAAAGAAGGGAGGAGAGAAGAAGGAAGGTGGTGCGCAAGGTGGTGCAGCCAGGCGTGGTGGTGGCGTCAATGCGGAGGGAGGGTGGCACCGGTGGTGGCGTCAATGCAGCTTGGTGTGTCGTCGTGGCGGTGGTGCGTGAAATGAGCGGTGGTGGTGGAGATAGGGTTTCGCGCTTGTGGTGAGAGAGTGAAAGTGAATTTGGCTAGGTGAGGAAATTGAAATGGGGGCACTGTGTATGTGCGCAAAATGCATATCAAAAAAAAAAAAATTGGAAGTGAAGGGTCGTAATATTTAAAAAACCGGGCACCTTCGTTTATGAAGGGGTCGCGGTTTTTGGATAATCGCACTCTTCACTAATAGGGTCGCGTAGAGCCGATCAACTCCCGCCCGGCCTGCGGGCCTGGCCCGCCCGACCCGGTTTTTGGACGGGCTTGGGCGTTTTTTGGGCCCGGTGGCCTACGGCCCGCCCCAATTTTTTTTTTTTTTTGGGCGGGCTTTGGACAAGCCAAAAAAGACTTTTTTGTCTAAATTTTGGGCCCGGCCCGTTTTGGCCCGCAAAAGCCCGCTCGGTCCGGCCCCAAATACCGGGCTTTGGGCACAAATTTTTGACCCGGATTTGAACCCGGCCCGGCCCGCACAATGGGCAAATTTTTTTTTGTCCTGCCCGGTGTTTGATCAGGTCTAGACTGCGGTTAGCCTCAAAACCGCAGCCCTTCATACAGTATGAAGGGCTGCGATTTCTTGTTAACCGCAGCCTATTCAAGAAAAGGGCTGCGGTTTCCTTTTAAAACCGCAATTTCTTCAAACAAGAAGGGATCGCGTTTTTAAAAAAACACAAACCTCTTCCAACGCCGCCTTCATTTTTTTTCCCCTAAGTGTTGAAAGTTCCATATTAATTACAACATTTCCTTATTTAATAATATTTTCTTTATCTTTCTCCTATCACATAAAACCTACTTTTTATCTTTCTCTATGTCTCTCCTCTACACATGAGTTTCTAGGAAATGTGTAAAGGAGATATATTACAATTATTATAAAACGAAGGAAGCATTCAGGTAAAAAGTAGTGTGAATAAAAATAACCAATTTAAAATATAGTATGTGAGATGGTCTTATGTCTAATTTGAGAATTTTTCTAAAGAAATATGGAAATTTATGATGTATTGTAAACAAAGTGAATCAACCGATTACAGAAAAAAGACGAGGAAAAAGAAAGAAAACCTACTTTCACGAGGTTGATAAAGCAAAGGCCACGACAAGCAAGGTGTTTGTGAGGACGCCACCCAAACAACTAAAACAAGGATAGAAATATTAAATCTACGTGTAAGAAGCAAATACTTCAACCTTATGACTCATTCATAATATTAGTCGGTATCCAGATCCTGTCATTTTTTTAAAAATATTATTATTATTAAAGAACATTCATATTTTAAAAGTAAATAAGATTTAGTTTACTTTTAATTTATAAAGTTAGTGGTATCTATCTTTTAAAATAAAAATATGATAAAGAAGAGAATGAGATCCACACTTCACTCGAGGTGAAAGCATGGAAAAAATGAATGTGGGCATGGTACGCTTTTCATAAACACCTCAAACGTCGGCTTTTGTCACATCTATCCCACATCGTCCCGCTCTATGGGCCCACGCTCACTGCTGATGGCGCCACTTGAAGAACCCTCTTACCCCCTCCATTATTAACTTGTTTCCTACTGTAAACTTGTACCTCCAGGCCGAGCTTGGCCTTTCATTGATATTTGGAGATAACAAAGTAAGTATAACGGGTATCAAACCTTAAAGTTGATATCAAAGTTTACTTATATTTTAGTATCAAATAAGAGTTATTTTAGGATTGATACCTATTTTACTTTGGTATAGATGTTTCTGGCACCAAAGCTTTACCTATATTTTTGGTATCAAGGTAAGAGTAACTTTGTTATTGGTATCAATTTTAATGAACTTGGTACTAACTTCTATTGGAACATTTATAGTTAAATGTGTCCGTTGATGATATGTAATGATATCGCGTTTCGGTGTTGTGACGTTTGATGAAACGTGATGAGAAAGAAGGAAATGCGAAGCTTCGATGATCGAAGTCGTGCGTGCCACGCAGTGCCTAGTGCGTGCCATGCAGTGCGGCAGCCTGGTGCGTGCCACGCATGCAGCCTGGTGCGTGCCACGCATGCAGCCGGGTGTGTGCCATGTAGGGCTATGCAAAGACCAGGGTCGGGCCGACTGACCGGAATTTGGACCGGATCGAAGATTCCGGCCGGCCCCTGGCCCACAAAACACCCGATTTCGGGTTCCTGGTCCCGTCTAAACCCGGAAAATTCCGATCCGGACGGTTGGACCGGAATTTCTATTATTTTAGTAAAAAAAAAAGTTTATAGGTTAAAAAAAGTTTAAAAAGGTAGAAAGTTAGAAAGTTAAAAACCTACTATTTATTACTTTAGGATTATTGTTATTTAAAATTTTAATTTTTAATGTATTTAGTTTATAAATATATATCTAAATAAAATAAAAAAAGATTTCTTTTAAAAATAAATATAAATTCCGGTCCAAAGAAAGTTCAAGATCGGACCGGGCCGAAAAATTCCTGGCCCCGCCCCTGGCCCAAAAAAATACCGATTCGGGTCCGGGCCGGCTCCGGCCCTGGCCCCGGACCGGTGCACACCCTTAGTGCCATGCATGCAGCTGCGTGCCGCGCACTGGTCGCATGCACCTTTGCCTCTGGAAATCCTTTTGATTATCAAGAAGTTTGGTGCGCCCGCACCTGATTGTATAGTGCGCCCGCACCATATTGACGAGACACTTTGTTTCCTGAAATGATGCATGCCTCTTCGTGTGAAATGATGCATGGTTTTAGTCTTTTCTTCTGTAAATCTTCCGAAGTATATATAGGGAGATGTCACATATGGAATGGGGTTACACAATCATTTCTAGATTTATCTCTTTGTTCATTGTAAAACACAACCTTCAAACACATTGTAGTGTATGTAGTTTGTCATCAACCAAACTCCATTGTTTCTTCTTCGTATCTCACAAGAATATACCGTGAACCTTGTTGATCCTAGTGGGTCGGTAAAATTTTTTTAGGAAAGCGTATTACTACGTGCTTTTAAGTACCATCCGGTTTCCCACAAGATTCATATCCATAGACACACATATAACAGCTTTATGGGTCAGTCATTTGTCTTTTTGCACGAAATATCAATAATACCCCTGTGAGAGGTCATTTTGGCCTCTCACGATGAGACGACAACAATTTCTCCTCCAAGTCTGGTTTTATTAATTGCACATTGTCAAATAGGTTTATTTATTTTTGGATAAAACCTGGTTTACCCAATGGCTAAATATAATATATGGTGGAATCCAACTTACCATTAATAATTATTACTATTTTATCTCGTTTTTTTTAATTGCAACTTGGTACTATTCATCAATTAACTTTGTTAAGTTATATCACATCATTATATTAAAAAAAAAACAAAGTCAAGTGGGGTCTTGTTAGATTCGTCTCAATACAAGTATTCTAAATATCATTTTTTTATAATTCATACTTATACGTAATTAGAGATATTGACGTTCAAATAATCATCTCGGCAAACGTGAAAAATGAAGTGGTGCAATTAAAAAAATGGAGGAAGTATTTGTTAATAATCTATTAGAAGCGCCTAATCTACTCACATGCTAGATGTAGTTATATATTTTTTCTTCCGTAGGGCTCTAAAAATGAACGATTTTCCTAAACAATACTCCCAATAAAAGAAATTTCTAATTGTGCAAAGGTTCTCAATAATTTTCTAATAATTTTCCAACGATGTACTGCAATTTTATAACTTTATTTTTCAAAACAAAAAGATTGTGACGTTTTATATTTCAGTTGGTAGTCATAAATGTCTTTAAACATGTACATATTACGCTTAGTCCCATACGGTTTGTTGGGTCATAAAACATGTTGTGGATTTCGAGAGAGAACAAGAGAAATTCGTAGAAGAAGAAGAAGAACGACAAGTGAATAACGCAAACGTTGATGGCGCCTCGGACAAACGGTTTGTTTGCCTAAGGCGGGCCTTAGGTGATGGGGAGTTTTTGCCCCTTTCTTGAGAAGTGCCCGGGAGGGCACTATGCCGCCTCGAGTGAGGGGACGCAAAGGTGTTGGTTTCAAGATTCTTCTTCACTTATTTGTTATGTGATTTCTAGTTTATTAATGTGAGGTTTCTTTACAATATTTTATTTCCTCGTAAGATGTATATGTATTGGAAGATGAAATATTTAGCTTCCTACTAGGATTAGGATCTCAATCTCTATGTAAAGAGGGATAAGGATCATTGCTTATGTATCTGAAGAATCACATCAGATACGGAGAAAGATGCAAATACTCTTAATTAGATTTCTAGATTAAAATTTTGAGGGAAATTGCAATTCACAGGGTTTGTGAGCTTGGAGTTTACTAATATTCGTTGAATGATTAGTGGACTTTTGGTGGTTTTCTTCTACTTGTTAGCGATAGATATTTCACATCGAATTTCACATTGCTCTTGTTTTTCGCTCTTTATATGTGTTCATATTATTTTCTTGTTTCAAAACTTCCGCATCGCTCCCTAACACGCTTGGAACAACCAAAAGGTAAAAAAAAGTATTTTTTTCCCGTTTCTTTTAAGTAACCACCTTTTAGTTTAGTTAAAAATGTCACAATAAGTTCGCCACATAACTCAAAGCCAAAAAAAACTTGTTGCTTATTACATCTTTATTCCTATTTAATTGTTTTATATACTTAATTCTCACTCCATTGGTTAACTAAGTGATCCCTAACTTTCTTTCTCTATGTTCTTTAGTATTTTCCATTTTATTTATATGTCACTTAAAAAAAAAAGAACTATCTAAGTTAGTTGTAAGATGAGATACTAAAATGCACACTATCAAAGATTGTCAAAATTTCCATTAACAACCCCTTGATGTTTAGCTTGTAACCCGAATTCCACATCCAACACACCCACCAATTCCGATCCAAAAGTTAGTTCATATACGATGTTTAGCTTGTAACCCACATACATGTAACCTTATTGTACATTGACTAATAATAACACTAGTAATCAACTTTAATTTAAAGTGTACATATATCTCTCTTGTATGATTGATTTTGATATGGGAGACAATCACTAATTTTTTTATTCTTTAACTTAAAATAAAAATAAACAAAATCTGTAGGCTCACTTTTCGAATCATATTTTAATCTCTCCTTGTCACAATCAAGGGGATGACCCAAACCTAAAGTGTAGTAGGATGCATTAAATATTCTCTTGCTTTTCTTTTTTGCAACTTCAATTTGACCAAAAACACCCCCTACCCCACCCTCTCTCCCCCTCTCTATATAATCATCTTCTTCTCCGCCTTCTCTTTCCTCATCCAACCCACTCTCTCTCTCTATAATCTCTCTATTCTCTAATTTCATTCAATCAAGAAAAAGAAAAAACTCTACTTTTTCTTTCTCTAAGAAAAAGAAATGGAGGAAGTTTCATCATTAAAAAGACAAAGAGATGAAATTTCTCAAGTAACAACAATAGAAGAAGATGTCTTTAAACGCCAAAAGTCGTACAAAGACATAATTACCCTTCTTGAAGATCAGGAGGAAGATTATCCAAATGAGGACTTATCTTCCTTAATCTCCACCCTCCAAGAAGAGATCTCCTCCTCATTCCTCCTCCGGGCCCGACCTGGCCCGAAACCCATACCCGGAAGAAAACGGGCCCGGGTCAGGGTCGGAGGAGGAGGAGAGGGAGAAGGTGATGAGGCACCTTCTAGAAGCTTTGGATGATGAGCTGGGTTTACCCAGCAGTAACAGTGAGGCGAGTACTACAACGGATATATTTTCTGATGAGGTGGTGGGAGGAGGACACGTGGACGGTGGAGATTTCGTCTTTCCATTAGGAGGTGAAGGCTTGTGGGAGTTTGAAGATCATGAAGCTGCTAATTATTACAGCTTATTGCAATCTTCTGAGATATTTATTTAAATTAGTTGGTGGGTCCTCAGTTTCCCTCAATTTGCAAAGAAGTCCTTTTTGTTGAGGGGTTAGGTGGTAAAAAAAAGAAATTATGTTAGGGGTTGGAAGGGGAAAAAAAGAAGAGTGAGAAAAGAAAAAAAGACAAAAAGAAAGGGAGAAAAATGAAAAGCTGATTTTGGGTGGTTTTCATTTTGGTCCCTGTTTGATCTCTCTTCTTTGTAAATTGTTATACTACCCCTCTTGTTTGGTAGATTTCGAAAGAGTAGGATGACTAAATTTAGTTGACTTGTTTATTATGGCTCCTAATATATTCTTTTGTTACCTTCACACATTTATTATTTAATTTTTTATCCTCTAATTTTATCTCATTTTTAACTAAGTTTACCTTATATTTTCTCTGTTCTTTTCTACAGAATAATGAGCTTTTCACGCTGTCAACGCGCACCTTTAATTATTAGTATCTTTAATTATTTTTTAGTAACATTATAGAAATTTAATATTTTTAAAGATATATCGGAGTCGAATCTAACAAAACTTCACATGACTATATCTTTTCTTATGTAAAAAGTCACAATAGATTGTTAAACGACAGTTCGTCGTTGTCGCAATAGAAAAAGTAAAGAGGAAAGATTTGATATCGGAGTATTTCCCTCTGTATTTTTTATTAGAGTATTTATTGGACGAGGAGTAATAAAGTCTAAATCGTTGCAACATTTTCTATTATTTTTTTTTTCTAAGAAATCCATGTGAAGTCTAGAGAAATAGATAAATAGTGAGGGTTATGTGTTAGGAGGGAGATGGAGAGAAGATAATATTAAAAAAGAAAACGTTGCAATTAATATAATTTTTTTTAAATAAGATAAATGTTGCAATTAAAATAGAACCTAAAAATTATAATTTATAAAGGATTATTTGACGAGGAGTATTCTTGATTGTTATAACTTATCACATAGGATTTGGGAAACTTGGGAAATAATATTGGGCTTTTAAAAAGAAGGGTAAGATTTGTGTTATAAGTTAGTAGTATAATTTGAAAGTTACGATAGGAAAAAAAAAAGTAAGATTTTTTTTTAATATTACAATTTTTACTAATACATAACTTCGATTATTATGATATTTACTATAAAAATACATCTTCTCAAATAAAAACAAAAACCTCTATCACGTGAAAAGAAAAGGATGCAGCATTTCTTAAATATTACAATTTTGACTAATACATAACTTCGATTATTATGATATTTACTTCGTTCGTTTTTTTGATAGATTTCGTTTTTTTATAGATGTAACATTTGACTTTTCATACTTGTCGAGACGCAATTTTAACCCACAATAAATTTCATAAATGTAAAAATTATAAGAAATACATATTTGAACAATGTAATCATCTATACGAATCCAATAAGATCTTACATGACTATATTTTTCCTTATATATATATATACTAACTAACAATTATGGTAATAGGGAGGTAGATTTAATACGACTCAAAAAGCTTAACGTGTTACATTTAAAAAAGAATCGGATGGAAGACTTTTAAGAATTAATTAGTAAATCTTATTAATCTTTTATATGATACAGTGTAATACTTCATTCGGCCTTTATTAGTTTACCCGTTTTCTTTTCAGACAATTTTTGGGATAAATGATGCCATGGGACATAAAAAGAAAGAGAAAATATTAATTTATATTAAAGTTGAATGTGTGCGACATGAATAGTTAGTGGCCCCTTTGCAAATATAAACAAAAGTAAATGAAGAAACTAATAAGTGACATCCTAAAAAGCGAATACGGAAACTAATAAAGACCGGATGAAAGATTTGATATGTAAAGTCAAAGTGAATGTGTACTAGTCTTAGACTTTAGAGTAAAAAAAATCAAGAAAAATTGATAGGAATAATCCCACCTTTTGGTGGTATTCTCTAAACAGTCCCACCTTCCATTAATCTCAAAATAATCCCATATTTGCATTTCACATTCTTAAAATGGCCCTTAACCCGTTGATAACCAAACTTTTAATAGGTAAAACTCAACACGTGTCATTTTTTCATAGGTCATGAGTTTTAAATTATAATTTTCATGATTAAAAAAAAAAATCTCTTATACCCTCCCCTCCCCTCCCCCCCCCCCTCCCCCTCCCCCTCAACCGCCTCCTCTCTTTCCTCCCACCCCCGCCAAAGTGCCACCAACGCTCCCCCACCGTCCTTTCTCTCTCCTCCCCTTGGTAATGTCCTAGCCGACCACCACCGGCCCCTCCATCAAAGTTTCTCTCTCCCACTGTTTATAGACACCCCTATAACTCTATTTAAACATGAAATCAAACACTAATGTCTCTAGCCCATCTTCTTCCTTCCTCCATTTTTCTTCTTGACAGATTTTCAATCTTTAAATTCTCAATCTGGAAAAAGACCCAAACTTTAAATTCTCAATCTTCCTCCATTAATGTACCTGACCAAAGATCATGATTTTTAAATTTATAAATTGAGCAACAGTAGAATGATAACTTCCAACAAATTCTATAAATACCCAAGTAATTACCGATCAAGAACTCAAGCCACCAACTAGAACTAATTACTTATTAATTGCTCCAAAATTCATAATTCATCTATCTCCTTCGTCTCTGTTTCTTAAGACTTGTGGTAATACCACCACCACGCCATATGCCGAATCACCACCGTCCACCTCGCGTCGCCGTAGTCACCACGGCAAAGACTCCCTCCTCTCGTTCGCACAATCTCTCCATTGCTGCAAGCACCACGCCGCCGACGCCGCAGCCTCGCGCCTTCATCTCCCACTGTCCACCACCATTTCTCTTTCCTCCCGTTGCTAATCGCTTTGTGAATTAGCACCAACCCGGCAACCCACAATCTCTCTCCTCGTTTTCCATCACTGCTGCCACCACCATCTATTGTGGGTCAAACACCAATAGGGAGAAAGTGGAGTCGCAAGCCTTGCCTCGAGAAAGGCCGCGAAGCCATTAATCATAGTCAATGGGTCATCACCAACCCATATTCTTTCTCCTCATTTTCTTCATTACCCTCATTTTGTTTTACCTGATCCAAGCTAACCTTGTTGCTTAATTCAATTTTTTGTTTTTGTTTTATGTGGTTGTAATTGAGGAATTGATTATATTGGTGTTAAAAAGTTTTGTGTAGTTTTGGGTCAGTGGAGCAAAGGGCCGGTGGGGTGTGGTGGTGGAGTCAAGTGGAGGAGAGAAAGAGGTTGTTGATGGGTTGAGTATAGGGAGAAGATAAAAGAGCTTATTGGGAAAAAAAGTGCTTTTAACCTATTCAACAAGTTTCAGGTAAAAAAGTCCAATTAAAGAAGACAAGGGGTAAAGGTAGGATTATTTTGAGATTAATGGAAGGTGGGACTGTTTAGAGAAAACCACCAAAAGGTGGGATTATTCCTATCAATTTTTCCAAAAATCAAAGTGAGATAACTTAAGAAATGTGCATCATTGTACGACTCTTTAAACTCCTTTTTTCTAAGGTGAAGACTGAAGAGGCCCACTCCGGAGTCCGGACGATATGTTCTGCTTCCTGATTCCTGAATACCAAATCCAGTTGTAAACAGCAGCAAATGAATTTAACAATGGTAAGTTCTACTTATCTTCATCTTATAGGGCTGCAACGCATAGTTTTAATAATTAACTAGTATTTTGGCTCGAGCGATGCCTCGGGTCAGTTACAATTATCAAATATATTATCATTCATAAATTTGATAATTGGTTTTATTAGTTTTTCGTAATATTCTGTTTAGTGCGAAATTGGAAAATGGACGTTATGGCATAATAAGTTGTTCATAAAGAAACTTCTAAGGAATTGGGGATAAAAATAACAATATCAATAGAATTGGGGTAAGAGAATGTTATTATTTAATAAAAGTGTTAGAGATCAAAAAGCTTGTATATGTCTTTATTATGATTACATATAATTATAAGAATTTATTATGTTTTACTTTGAAACATTAAGCATTGAAATTGTAGTGGATTAGTGGTTAAACTTTCACATTTCATTTCAAAGGTCGTGTGTTCAAATCCTAGTAACTACACATTGTTAATATTTTTAAATGAGATTTTAAACATGTGTATTAGAAGCTTGAGAAGAGTGCCACGTGGCACCGTTCTTTGATAGGAACGCCTTTTAATATATTTGTATAGACTAGTTATTAGTCTCGGGCTACGCCTCGGGTAAGGAAAATTTTCATTCATTAATATTATACTTTAAGATGATAACACTAAATGTTATTTGGTCTAGTGGTTAAGACTTTAGTATATTTTCTTGAGGTCCCGAGATCAAACCCTATACTATGCAATTTCTAATTTTTTTTATTGTTGTGAATTACATAGAGTAAAACACCCTTAGGGAGAGTGCCACGTAACACCGTTCCTTGTTTAGGCACGTCTTTTAATATATTAGTATAGATAGCATCTTTTGTTGGTATCATTAATAATTATGAAATTTGGATGTGATGAGAAATGTACTGCTAAATGGACCTGGTAAGAACTCACATAATAATATGCCATTTAGCACTAATGCATCGGATTCTATTGAAACTTTGTAACTCACATAATAATATGCCATTTAGCACTAATGCATCGGATTCTATTGAAACTTTGTAGTTAAGCGTGCTTGGGCAAGAGTAATACTAGAATATGTTACTTTCTAGGAAGTCTCCGTGTAATACCTCTTTCAAAATTATTTTATCTCTATTATATAAGTCAAAGGAGGAGGTGTGGTGGCCCCCTTTGAAATGACTAGAATATCATCTAATAATTTATAACAACGTTTTCTTTTTATAAAAAAATAAAAAATGACAATCAATGCAACTTGCCATATGAAATAAGTCAAAAATGAAATATGCAATCACCATCAATAACTTGACAAAACAGATTGACACAATCAATTCACGAAATTAATTAGAATCTTCAATAAAACAAGTTAGCGATATATCTTGACAACATAATACTTCGTATTTACAAAGTTCAAACAATATGGTTTATTAACATTTACAATCATTAAAGAACTATACCAAAGCCGCTGACAAGGAATTATTAAATCATCGATCAAATTTTTCAGTGACGGTATTAAACAGTTAAAAATCGGTCACCTTCAATTTAAAAAGATAATTACATCTACAAAACAACCTCAATAATTTACATCACTACTAAAATAATTTATATTTAAAAAATATGTCCAATCATACATATAGTTACATAAGGTTGTTGACGCACGCATCACGTGCATATACGACTAGTTTTTATTATTGCAAATGAGGGATAGCTAAGTGGTTACAGACTTAGGGTCCGTTTGATTCAACTTATCTTATCTTATCCTATCTTATTTTACCTTATCTTATTTTTTCTTTTCTTATTTTATCTTATTAGATAGTTTATTGTATGTGTCTAACATCTTATTTTATTTTATTTTATCTTATTTTATTTTATTTTTTCTGAAATAAGTTAAAATAAGTTCAACAGTTGAAAGTCTTACAGTATCTAATCTAGTTTCAAGAGAACTTGGGATTGTCCCTTGACAAGTTGGGATTCCTTCATTTCACCGAACTTGTTAGGACTTCTTACCAAAAAAAGTTTCTTTTTACCCCTGTTTCCTTTTTAGGGTGTATTATCTGTTCTGTCCTCTTTTGCTTTTCCCCTCACAAAACACACCCATGTGACTTGTGAGTATGTAACTCCCTTGACCCTATTATGTATCCTTTGTACCTTTTCTTTTAGGGGAATTTATCCTTGTACCTTGGTATGGGTGTGTAAGTGTGTTCGTCGCATATTGGAGACCATACAACTTATAATTTGTAAACTATTAAACAGGTAAACTATCTTCTATTTTATAGATCACTTTATTTTTTTGGATTTTTTGATGGGAATAATCCCACCTTTGGCCGATCCTCCCAAAACAGTCCCACCTTTCATAAACTTGGGAATAATCCCAACTATGACCCATATCTTTCCCAATTGGGCCACTTTAACCAATGACCTGGTTAACCGGTCAAAAACGCTGGTTAACCTCTTGTTTCCTTTGTAAAAAACAATTATCAATTTAATTTTAAAAAATTAAAAACCTAATCCTAACTCCACCCCACCCCCAAAACCACCCCCTCCCCTTCCATCATCCCCACCCTCCTCTCGTTCCCACCCCCGCAAGCCCCCTCCCCCTCCCCACCCTCATCTCGCTCCCACTTCCCATCCCCCGCAACAGCCCCCCCCCTCCCCCCCCTCATCTCGCTCCCACTTCCCACCCTCTCGCAAAGCCCCCCCCTCCCCACCCTCCTCCTCTCGCTCCCACCCCCCGCAACGCCCCCCTCCCCGGTCCTCTCGCTCCCACCCCCTCATCTTCTCTCTCCTTCGACCCATTTTCTCGTTGAGAAACCCAACTCCGACCTCATCTTGTCTCTCCTCTACGACCCCTCGTGCTCGGTGCTCACTCTTTTTATCCCTCATTCCTTCCTCTCTCACCATCACCCCATTCCAACCTCTTTTTTTTGGCTTTTTCCTCTCTCTTCGCGCACTCCAAAATCGCCGATCTACCACCTTTTTCCTTCCTCTCTCGGTGGTCCGGGCGTGCAATGAAGTTTCGCCGAAACAAGCAGAGCACCGCTTCGATGCGAAGCTCATAACCCGCACCACGTGGCGCGGATGATCTCGGCAGACGTGACCGCAGGGAGGTTTGAGAGGCTTGAGGGACGGGGTGGTGGTGGGCGCGTGGGCTAGGGCTTGGGTCGGTGGTGGTTGAGTTTTAGCATCGTGGTGGGTGGGGGGCTTTCGTGGGTAGCTTGGGCGAGGGTGGGGATGGGGCTGGGTTTGGGCGACGGTGGTGGCGACTGGGCGATTGTAGCGGGGTTGTATTTTTGGTTTTAGTGGGTGGTGGTGGTGGGGGACTATGATATTGGGAGAAGGCAGTGGGTTGTAAGGGTGGATGTTAGTGGAAAGGAGGTGGTGGTGGAAGGGGAGGGGAGGGGGAGGTGTGATAATTTTTTTTTTGAATTTACAAATTAAAATAATTAGATTTAGGTGTTTAATTAAGAATTTTGTTAAAAACACATCAAATTAGTCCTTAACCACCTAATAAGTGTATTAAACCTGCATTTGCAGGTTACCAACAGGTAACGACCCATTTTGGGCAAACACACTCCAAAAGTCGGATTATTCCCAAGTTTATGTAAGGTGGGGCTGTTTTGGGAGGATCAGCCAAAGGTGGGATTATTCCCATCAAAAAATCTTATTTTTTTACGTCTTTTTCCTCTTCTATTTTTTGTACTTTTATGATAAATACTCAATAATGATTTAGATTTTAGATATTTCCTTCATACCAACAAGATGTTTTCATGGACACTATTTTTAAGTAAAGAGAATCTTTTAAATTCATTAAAATATATAAGAAAAAATATTGGGTTTAATGCTTTCTTCGCTCACATTTAATTGCAACACTTTCAATTTCACGCTTACCAATATACAATTTACACTATTAATTATATTTTGGTAAAAATTATAAAAATTACCCCCTCTGTATTTTTTTTATATTTCTCACTTGGAATCTTGACACTATTCACAATTAGAGAGAATCTTTTAAATTTTTCTCAATATATAAGAAAAATATAGTCATGTGGGATCTTATTTGATTCGTCTCAAAGAATATTTTATTAATATTCAATTATTATAATTTTTACTAATATGTAATGAAAAATATTTAAGGTAGAATAAGTACATTGGCAAACGTGCAAAGTCAAAGTAGGAAAGATAAAAAAAAATACAGAGGGAGTAGATAATAAAGTACAAACTAAAACGAATTCAACAAGATACCACATAATTAATTATATTTTTCCATACATATGAAATACAAAATCTAGTTATATGAGCGATTGTGAGTAGTGGCAAAATTGAAAGTGCTGCAATTAAATGAGAGCAGAAGAAGGATGTGTAATGTATTATTGGGTTAATATATGTTTAGTTGGTCTTGTTTGATTAGTATCAATGAATATTACGAAAATCGAACATTTATAATTTTTGATAATATGTAATTAAAGATATTAATGGTTCAGAATCTACATTGACGAACATGAAAACAAGCAATAAGAACATATTTTTAGGACGGAGGGAATATAAAAAGTATAACATTACAACAAAAAAATGGTCCTCATCACTCATTTATAACAACTACAAATTTATTGGAGTCATCATGGATCTATCCTGTTTATACATTGAAATCACAAATATATCTATGGCTACAAGCTACAACAACTTAACAATGTCAAGGACCTTAGAGTTAAAAAAAAAGGACCTTAGACGTCGTTGAGCTAAAAGTCAACTACTTAGTAAGTTGGTACAACAAAAAGAAAAATATTGAAATTAAAAAAAATGTTTTGCTTTGAATATTTTAGTACATTGATAAATGTTTAATCGCTTTGAATATATTCTCTCTTTTATTTGGTAATATATTCTATCTTTCTCTCTTCTAGCTTATGGCATCCTTGTTTTTTAAAATCTCTTTCTATCTCTTTTCTTTCTTAAGTTATTTTTGCCATACTCCAATATTAGAAGTAATAAATAACGTAGAAAGTATATACTATTTTCTTGAAAAAAGTTGCACCCTTCCTCAGTTCTCACTAGAGTCACAAGTATTCTTAGTTCTCCTCTATTGCATGTTAGATTTTTCATTATCATCCAACATACGTTATTTTTTACACTTTTATCTTCTACTTTTTTAATAAAGGTAAGTAGAAAAATCTTAGGAGACCCTCCGTAAGACGAGAACTCCTAACGAATCGTTTACAATAATAGTGTGTAAAGCAGAATTATTACAAATATCTATATTAAAACAAGAATCAACCAAATGACCCGCATTAGCCATCCAACCCGCCGCTTCCGTTTCTTCCTCTCGTAAAAATGTGTCTAATACTCCAACTATTCACATACTGAAGTAGTGTGTTTTGATGTCATGGATGATGTGAGCTATTTTCCATGAGGGAGGCCAGATACCTTGAACATCATTAATAATGAGCAAATTATCACCTTCTATTTGTAGATTTTGAATCTTCTCTTGAATGGCAACAAGGACACCTTGATGAAGAGGTGTTGCCGCCGCAATGAGGACTTGAGTGCTGCACAGATTGTAAGTAGCTGCTTTACATAGATTGCCTTGATGATCGCGGGTGATAACACAAGCTGCAGTTGAGTTAGCACGAACCAAGCCGTCGAAGTTGAGTTTGTATGAGTGTAAGGGAGGTGGCTCCCAATCAACGAGGATGGAGGAGTTCTTGGGTGGAGAAGTAGAGTTGTTGGAAGTGAGATGGAAAGGGGAACATGTAATACCCCTCATGATTGTTTTAAGGGGATTTAGCTGGATACTCATTCCAACAAGATACATCTTTCTTTTAGGGAACTTATTTTCTTAGTTACTCCACAATTAAGCGTGCTTGGTTGGGAGTAGTTTAGGGATGGGTGACCTCCTAGGAAGTTTCTCGGGGTGCGCATGAGTGAGGACAAAATGCGCCAGAAGAACTTGTGTTGGTTATTGAGGATAGTTGTTGGCCAGCCTTGGATGTGCATTAGTAACAATAATAGACTCGGCTCCGTATGGGTTGGGTGTTACAGAACATGTGGTGTGGCAAATCTGGCAATGATTAGTGGCATTTCGAAGATTCCATTCTATTGTAAAGAATTTAGCTTTATGAAGGATACCATGTATGTTTAATTGTTCTTTTTGAAGATGATAACATTTCTTTCATTCCAAATACTCCAGCTAAGATTGATGAATTTGGATAAGATACTCTTTTTATATCTTAGATTTTCAAAGATGAGAAAAATAGAAGCATTGGGAATACTAAGCAAGCCATTTTTGAACTTCGGGAAGGCGCCAGAGTTGGCTTATTTTAGGGATCGATAGTTTCTTCTTGTGAATTACATAATCCACAAGTACTAACTTATCTGAAATTATTAGTGTTTGAAATCATGCATCGGCAAGCGTGAAAACATAAAGTGATGCTACTATTTCTAAACGAAGGAAGTATAAGATAATATGGAGATATCATGTATTGATCTATGTTATTATTTTTTTTAAAAATAAAAAGATTATGTATTTTATCATCCAGACTAGGCTAGGACTAAAATATTATATCGCCACATAAGTAAATATTTTACTTGGATGATAATAAGATAAGATAAATGGTTCGTTAACAATTCTACTTTGCTACAATTTTACGGTTAAAAAGCTCCTTTGACAAATAAGATTTATTTGCATAGAGTTACAAGATAAATATAAAAAAAACCAATGAGGTTAAGTTTTTTATATTTCCCATCAAAAGATAAAGTTTTTTAATTAAATTACACACTAGATAATAAAGCATTATAAATATACTTGATTATATATAGTTCTGCTTAATTTGTATTGTCACCAAGATCCTATTGTAAACCAAATATCCATATATCATTAGAAGAAATAATAAGCTATTTTGGGCTTTACATGAATTCTTTTGGGGAGGGCTTCACCATAATAACATAATATGAAATTAGTACTACGGTACTACCTACGTACGTCACACGGGATCAAAATCTAGGGTAAAATAAAGGTAGACCAACTAAAAATCAGGAAGTAAATGATTACTACACTGTCATTAAAAGGCCAATTCAACCAAAGCTTTAAATTGATGGTTGCAGCTCTAAAAATAAGCTTCGTAAATTATTATATATGGTCGACCACATGTTGTGGCCGCACACGCGTGCGTTAACTCCGTTAGTGCATTTTCAAAAGGCTATATCTCACTCGTTTTTAATCGGAATTGAGATTTTGACCAGGTGTTGGAAAAGCCTATCGGTACCCAAATTTACATATCCAACTTGAATATTCCCAAAATGTTGAGTGTTATGTGAGAAACATCCATTTGAATTTGACCCAATTGTTCATAAGAGTAAACTGATTAGTATTTCCTTTATTTATAAAAGTAACCACATTTTTTTATATGAGTAACCCCTTTTATTATTAGAGTAACCTCATCCATCAGAGATAACCATATTCAATTCGTTCATAAGAGTAAGATCATTAGTGTCCCTTTTGTTTATAAAAGTAACCCTTTTCTATTGTTACGTGTAACCTTAAAAATATTATATGAGTGACCTCCATTTTTTTTGAGTAATTTCGTTTAATCATACGAGCTGAGTAACCCTATTTAATCATAAAAAAAACCTCATTTGTTCATACCAGTATCCTCAATTAATCATACGAGTAACCCTAGATGCTCACAAAATTAACCACATTTATTAAAACTAGTAACACATTAGTTCATAAGAGTAAACTGGTTAATATTTCATTTTGTTATAAAAGTAACCCTATTTGTTTAAAAGAGTAACACCTTTTATTGTTAAGAGAAACCTCATCTGCCAGGGATATCACATTTAAATATACAAGTAACTCATTTAATTATATGATGACCCCATTTAATAATACTAGTAACCCAAATAGTTCACAAAAGTAACCTTATTTATTCATACAAGTAACCTAGATCATTCAGTCATAAGAGTTAACTGATCAGTATCCCCTTTTGTGATAAAAGTAACCCCATTTTTTTTATAAGAGTAATGTCATTTTATTATTAAGAGTAACCTCATTCGTTAGAGTAACAAAATTTATTCATACGAGTAACTTTATTCGTTCATAAGAGTAACTCCTTTTATTCGTTAGTATTTTAACTATCTTTTTAGAACTTAAAAATGCACCCTTTTGTGTTTTTATGTTTTAGGTTTGCCTCCAAGGTCATCATTCGATATATCGAGCATAGAAGGGTCCATTAGGGGAAAATAAATGAGATGTTTTTGGAAGGATTTGTGTACAAAGGAGTAGTTTGTGCACAAGAGTCAACTTCAAATGAACATTTCTCACAGCACACTCAACATGTTGGGAAGATTCAAGCTGGATATGAAAATTTAGCTTGATAGCTTTATAATGTCTGGTCTAAAGTTCAATCCCGATGAAAAACGAGTGAGATATGACCTTTTGAAAGTGAGTTAACAAAACTGATGCACACGCGTCCACACGGTGTGACCGACCACGTAGAAAACTCGTTGTTTTATATCTTATCATGCACAAAGTTACAAATCTTAGCTCAATTGATTCAAATTAAGACAAATTCTAAATCATCTCACACTCTCATCTTCTAAAGACCTAAATGAAACATTATGAAGCTATAAAGATAGTTATTAAATTGTTAGCATCGCATAAAAACATTCCTCCTAGAGTAGTTGCTAATACGAATAACGGAAAATTTGTCAGAGCCATTTTTGTACATTCAATGTACTCTACAGATAGAGGAATACATAGAGTTAAACATTGTAAAATATGAAATTGAAAGATTTCGTTGAAATTGTTCATTTGGAAATTTTCCAAAAAGCTAAACACCCCATAACTTTTTTTAAGGAAAAAAGAAAAATAAAAGAAAAAAGAAGAGACCTAGACACGTAGTAGGCCTTTGGGCCATGCGAAGAGGTGAATGTGGGCCCACATATAGTATCGTGTCTGACGGTATCGTTTCAGGCCGATATGATATTTCATGACAATTCTCAGGCTCTACACGACTACACCCCACCCAAAACTTCTTATAAAAGAAACAAAAATATTTTTTAAAAATATAAAAAAGACAGGCGACCCCACCATGTATGGCATGGAGATGATATGACATCATGACATGTCATATAGCTAATAACAACATGAGGATAATTGAATGCTGAGACCACATCATACACAAGTGGGCTTTGGCCACTGGACTTGAAAATTGCACCAGAAATTGCCATTTACCTAAAATATAAGGCAATAGCATGGCTCTTTATCACACTCACCAGTCTCCCATGACATGTAATGACTTACTCTACATGATAATTTCATAATGTGGCCTACTTGAGTAGGACTTTTATGATATTTTTATTTGTTCCATATTGATAACACCTTTATTTTATTTTTTATCTGCGGAATTTGACTTTTACATCTTTAGTGAATACTTTACTATTAACATTTTTAGTTATAAATAAGTAAAGTTACAAATAAATTGGCCAAAGTCAAGTTTAATCGAATCGTGGCCAAAATACAAAGCCAATAGATAAAAAATAAACGGATGGAGTATGTGTCGCATGAGGGATGCTTATTTTAGAAAGTTCATAAACAAATTGTTGCTGATAACTTTTTATTGTTATTGGATATGTTCATAACATTTTTTGAATTGGATAATCAATTACACGTTGTATATTATATCATGTTCAGTTCACCTTATTTTCTTTATTTCGGATCATATCGATCGATCGTATCGATCGACTAGATCGCACTGCATCGATCGATCGCACCAGCATCGATAAGCAAAAAATAAGTTCGAGATCGTATCGATAAGTTCGGATCGATCGGATAAGTTCTGCACTGCATCGATAAGTTCGCATTACGCTTATATTTAAAAACTTATTATTATTGTTATTATTATCATGATTATTATGATTATTAGTATTACTAATGCTATTATTGTTATTGTAATAATAATAATAATAATAATAATAATAATAATAATAATAATAATAATAATAATAATAATAATAATAATTATTATTATTATTATTATTATTATTATCATTATTATTATTAATATTACTTTATACAATTACTATTACTATTAATATTACTATTTACTAGTACATTTGTTCAAAAAGATTATTATTATTGTCGTTGTTGTACTTATTAATTATTAATATTGGTAATTATTATTAATATTGTTGCTATTATTATAAATAACATTGATATCACTATTTGAGCCTATTTGTGTTCAAGCAAGTAACGCTCTTTTCAAGATTCAGACGCTGTTCTTTTTTATATTTGTTCTAATTAATAATTTTGATATGTGATGCTCTTTTTGATGTTGTATACGTAAACGAACATGGCAATAAGATATGATGTTTATTTTTTAAAACAATTTTGGTAGAATAATATAAATTATATATTACTAGTTTATATAAAACATGAAAGAAGATTGATAACCTAATGGTATTGCCATCACGTTTAAAATTTTTCCTATAAAGCGATTTCAACTTATCTTTAAAAACAAAGTTTATATAGTAACAAAGATAACGATATAAGAAGAATATTTAACCATTTTGTTCAAGATCATATGATTATATATATTTATAGGTTTATTTATAATAAAAAAGAACAATTTATTGATATAACAAAGAACATGTTGTTAGTTAAATCTAAACATGTCATGAATATAAAAATAACATTTATCTTTTATTTTTAAAATGTGTTCTTTAAATAGATCTTTTTTTAATATCATTATATGTTCTTTTCATTACTATCTAAATTCTTATTATTAACGGACCTTGAACATGAACAATATGTTTTCTTTACATTGAACAATATATAATTTTTTTTACCTAAAATGTGTGTTCTTTTATTTTTAATTTTTTTGGGCCCCTTTCGAACCCCGTGGTAAGATTAATTTCCTATGGCCGCCCTCGCACAAGGTCACTCACCTAAAGACCTAACAAGCCCCAACCCCCTCCCCCACCAACAACAATATTGAAATATACGCTTCCACCAAGATTTGAACCCTGGCCTCCCATGGGGTGAGTAAGTTCATACCATCGGACCCAAGAGTCCTTAGTCTTTTATTTTTAATTGTATGTTCATATACTAATGTGTTCTTTTTCAAAAAAAAAAAAAAACTAATTATGCTATAATAATAATAATAATAATAATAATAATAATAATAATAATAGTAATAATAATAATAATAATAATAATAATAATAATAATAATAATAATTATTATTATTATTATGTTATCTATTATTATTATTATTATTATTATTATTATTATTGTCATTATTGTTATAATATTATTTATATTATTATTATTTTATATTATTATTATTATAAAATTATTATTTTTATTATTATTATTGAAATTTGTGCATAGTAATAAAATGATAGTAATAGTAATACTAGTAATGAAATACAAAGTAATAATAATATTAGTAATAATATGTTTTGTAAAAGATAAGTTCGGATCGATCGATCGATCGGATCGGATCATCGACGATCGTATCGATCGATCGTTCATCGATAAGTTGATCGATCGATCGATCGACGATCGAAAAAATAAGTTCAGATCGATCGTATCGATCGATAAGTTCGCATCGTAAAATTTCAGGTGAACTAAACATATAGTTTTAAGAGCTAGCTCTTAGGTGTATAATAGGAAGCTCTTAATAAGAGTTGAATGTCAATTGTTTCTGAAACAAGAGCTAGGTGCTCCTAAGAGAATCACCTAATAAACCACTAAAAAATTGACACTTGACAAATAGAGGAAGGAAAATATTGACAACTCATGCATATTTATGAAGGAACACCAATTAAGAGATAGTGCATTTTTTGGATTTGTAGTAGTCTAGTAAGCGACTCTTATTTTTAAGAAGGAGATGAGGTGGAAGAGGAGAGAGACCAAGCGCATTGTTTCCGCAATAAAACAATCGAACTCAATTGAACTAGTAAGCGTCTGCGTGGCGCATATTTCTCCTTTTTACTTGTATTGCTCCTGTTCAGTAATGAACTGCTATTTGAAGTAGCGGTTTATATGTGTCTTATAGCTTGTATTAGGAACATAATATAACCGCTATTTCAAGTAGCGATCAACTTCTGTGAAACATTATTGGTATTAACCGCTACTTGGAGTAACGGTTTTAGTAAAAAAAATAAAAATCTGGCGTGCTATCCTACGTGGACGGTATCCATGGAATTAATTTCAAGTTCAGCGCATAGGAGGAATTAATATTCCCTTTGACATTATTCATGGCAAAAATTCTTTAATTTTGTGTATTAACTTGAAGTTTATAATCATTACATCATTGAACAGTGTCGGAAATGGGATTCATTTATCACATAATTTACAAAATTAATAAGAAAGAAAGGGAATATTTGAAACAATTAATAACTTCAAATAATACTTTATATTCTTAATTACTTTGTGTTAGTCCATGCAGTACTTATACTTCCTCCAATTTAAGGTTGTTTCATTTCTCCTTTACACGTATGCCAACACACAACTTAGACCTTTAATATCTCTAATTGTGCATAAGTAAAAATTACAAAAAATTGATATTTGGAAAGTATATATTGAGACGAATCTGACAAGATCCCACTTGACTATGTTTTTCCTTACGAAAAGTAACCAAAGACAGTCAAACTACACTAGATAAATAGAGTCAAAAGTTTATGTAACAACTAAAAAAAGATGGAGGAAGTAGCTAATATATAATGGGGTTAAATAGTAAATTTGGATATGAAGTTATATTCTTTTTTTCTTGGGAAATTCCATTTGGTACCCAATTTTTTTTGATTCTATGTGGTACCACTGTAGTTTGGATTTATTCTCTACTATAACATTCTGTTAAATAAAACATTAGTTTTGGGTTAAGTAGGGGTAGTAGTTTGCATCGTCTGCATGCCTTGTGCATCGAGAATAGTTCAACTAAGATTTGAGAGTCATTTTGGCTCTTATGGGTCAAAATTGAAGTCGAAATTGGAGAAAAACGACTAGAACCTCGTTTTACGTGTCAGAAAATACCTTCTTATATTTTTTATACCAAATTAGACCTTAAATTTGATCGTTAAGGACAAAAATGACTTCCAAAACCTTAATTACGCAAAATTAAACAAAACCCTAACCTTATATAACCCTCAAACTAATGTTTTGTTTAACATAATATTACGGTAGGATAATGTTCAAATAACAGGTGATACCATATAGAATCCAAAAGAAATTTGGGTACTATATGGAAAAGCCCAAAGTACAATGGTACCAAGTGAAATTTTCCTTTTTTTTTTCTTTCAATAAAATTGGATATGACGTTATATTCATTTTCTTCTTTAGAAAAAGAGAATTCGATATAGACCACTACTCTTAAGTCTTTAGAATTTAGAACAAGAGTAAATAAAGTAATTGAAGAAGGCAAAAATAATAAGGTAATTAAAGACTGAGGGAGCATGTGTCTAAAAGATTGGATTTGGGGTTAGTAGTTTGAATCCAGAAATCTTCTTCACACAAAAGTTTCTAAGTCAAACTTACTTGTGGAACACATTCTTTCTTCTCTCCACCTTTAGGTTTTATGAAGCAAACACTTAGGGATACTTGTATACTTGTACTTGTATAGTGGTTTAGGCAAATAGCAGAGTCTATTGTCTATAGCAAATTGATTATACTGGTAGACCAAAGTCCAAAAGTGGTTTAGACAACTTTAAATCCATTTGACACTTGTTCGGTAAGATTGGATTGGAAAAATTCATAGATATACTCCATAACTAATATTCCCTCCATTGCAATTTATAAGGCATGTAATTCAATTTAAATCCATTTTATAATTAATTTTACTGGTAGATAAAAAATAAGTCAACGTGACTTTTATCATAATAAATTAATATTTATCATCATATCATCTATTCTATAATTACAAAAACATAATTATAAAATGTGGAAAGGATATGACTGGCTCGACATGCTTTTGCGAGATCGTGTGGTTGCTGAGAACTATTCTCCAGAGACCTTAGTGATACAACATTGATAGAAAGATGTAACTATTATTGTGACTCCAACCATCGCCTTAAACTTTTGTTTGAGCCGATCCTTCGACACGGTATCGGAGCAGCGTGACATAAAGGTCACAGATCAAATCTCATCCACCTTTCCTTTCTAAGAGGAATATTTAATTAGCACCAGGTCCGGGGGAGGCATGTGTTGCATCCACACTTTAATCCCAAAAGGCTCTCACATGAGGGGGCGTGATAGAGTATAAAACCATTTTTGGGACTCCAACCATCAACTTAAACTTTCGGTTGAGTTAATCCTTTGACAAGCACCAATCTAATATGGAATAAGGTAATTGTGCCTCCTAAGGACCCCCTTCAAGAAATCTCATTCTGGTTAAATTTTATATCATTATACTACTTGTGTGAACGTACGGAACAATAATATTATGACAAATCTCATTCTGGTTAAATTTTATGTAATTAGATTCGATTTGAATAGTTTTCTTAAACAAGATTTGGCATCCTCTTTCAAATGCTAAAGAGAAAAGGTAGGCCTCATGTGATACAAAAGAGAGGAAACAAACCCAAAAATTTATATATGCAAAGTTAAGGTTATTGTGGAACATCCAATTTTAATAAGTGTTTGAGTTACTACGAAACATTTAGTGTACTTTTAGCTCTAAGGATCTTGATTCGAAATATCAAATTTATTTTTACAAGGATTTATCTATCCTATGACACAAGACATAAAATAAGAAGTATTTATTAATAAAGAAATGTAAGTGAAGCTTATTTAATGCTTCCTAAATTAAGTTTTACATTTTTTTCCCTTATCAACTCTCCCTTTTTCTTGGGGGATTGGGAATGCGAAATCTCCCAGCGTTCAACAAGGCTCTTTTGGCGAAACAAGCTTGGCGAATCATCAATTACCCACACTCTTTGGTGGCAAAAACTCTTGCAAATAAGTATTTTCCAAAATCTACCTTTATGGAAGTAAAGGTGAGCCCTGTAGCTAGTTACACTTGGAAATCCATATTATCTGCTCGTGATTTGGTGCGAAGGGGTATGAGGAAAGTGGTGGGCTCGGGCAATACTGTGGCAATTTGGACCGACCCATGGGTTCCAAAACTTCCTAGCTTTCGGGTTTTGGGCAGTGGTAATATGAATGAAGATGGACCCAAGATGGTGTGTGAATTAATTGAAGATGGGGTTTGGAAAGATGACTTGTTGAATCAACTTTTTTCTCAATGGGAATCTGCAGCCATAAAGAGCATCGTTCTTCCTCGATTAGCTTGCCTTGATAAATGGGCGTGGCACTACTCCAAGAAAGGTGATTTTACGGTTCGAAGTGCCTATTATATTGAGATAGCAAGAAAGAAGCAAGAGATGGTCTCCACATCGTCCCAAGATAGTCAATTGGTGTGGAAGAGGATTTGGGAGGCAAAGATCCCCACAAAAATCAAACATTTTGGGTGGAGGGCTGTACATAATGGAGTGGCAGTGAGAGAAAATCTGGGCAGGAGGGGCTTCGAAGGGGAGTTACTATGTCCCATGTGTGGTGAAGAATGTGAGTCTATCATGCATACTCTTTTTGAATGCGAAGAAACTAGAAGGTTGTGGTACGTTTCGCCTCTTTGAATAGTTGTTAAGAAAGGTGAAAGCAAGTCTGTCAAGGAGTGGTGTGATAAACTTGCAAGAGTCATCAAAGAGGAGAATTGGTGGGACATGTTTTGGTGCATTCTTTGGGGGGTATGGCTTCGGCGAAACAAATGGGTTTTTGAGCAAAAGAAAATTCTGGTGGAAGATGTTTTGAGCAAAGCGATAGGCTGTGTGTGTGACTACAAAGTAGCCACTGAAGAGTCGCAAATGAAGAAGCAAGAAAAGGCGAAAGAAAGAATCAGTTGGAAACCACCGGAAGGGGGAGTCTATAAAGTGAACTCAGACGCGGCGCTCTTTGAAGATGGAAAAGTGGGTTGTGGTGCCGTAATGAGGGACGAAACAGGTGAGGTGATGGCTGCCACTTCTTTGCTGATTGATGGACGGTTCGAGATTGATGAAGCAGAGGCACTAGCCGCCAGGCATGCGGTACAAATTGCCATAGAAGCTGGTTTACGACATCTGATGTTTGAGTCAGATTGTTTAAAGCTCATCAACCATTTGAAGCAAGGTGTATTAGAAGTTTCCAGTTTCGGTAATTTAGTTGGTGATATTTTAACTATTGTTAGAGATTGCAGTAGTATTTCTTTTAATCATGTAGGTAGAAATGGGAACAAGGTAGCTCATAAACTTGCCCATTTAAGTCGTGGTTTTAGTAGTTTGCGTGTGTGGATTGAAGAAGTCCCGGTAGATGTGTTGCCTCTTGTGGAGGCTGAATTGGTGTCGAATGAATAAAAGCAGATATTTTCCGTCAAAAAAAAAAAAAAAAAAAAAAAAACTCTCCCTTTTTCTTGATTAATAAATGCTTCTTATCCTATGCCACATGGCATAGGTGGCATAGGATATACAAATCCATTTTTGTGAATTAGAGGAACCAAGTAAGTAAATTAATTAAAAGTTTCTCATATATTGATGACTGATGAGCCCACTATTAATCAATTGCATAGGTCCCTCATTATCTTTGAGCAGTTCCTGCTATGTGACATATATGATATTATGATATATCTAGTCCTGTTAGTGGTATAATATCCTCGCATTGCTCGCAAAATCGCATACAATTCATTACAGTTTTTATGCGCTACATCATCATAATTTCCTTATAAAACTCAAATTATTGAGTAAGACTTCCTACCTAAGCTTGCTAATTTGGTAACGTCGGTCAGAACAAAACAATAATGGAAAAGATGATAGTGTCGTTTTGATAAATTTATATATAAGTACATGGCGTTATCATTTTGAATTTTATCCCATTACTATTAGTCTCATCAACTATATAAATATTCCATTTCCACCAGAAAAAGAAAGAAAATATGAAAATGTTACTCCATAATGAGCGAAGTATGAAACGTTGATAGTGGGCTCTAGCCTGTAATGTATTACTGTGGTCCAGAGAGAACAAAAATCTTAAGGGACCATCATGCCACTTGCTGGGTTAAAAATTCCAAAAGGGCGAGAAAAAAGGGCCTACTTACATTCTTCAGTACGTATATGACACAAACACCACAATTCAGTACCTTCGCCAGCCTGGTTTATGCTATCAGAAATTTTCTAACAAGATCACTGATACAGGAGTCATAGACTTCAACTGAAAGAGTTTAGAATCAGCTAATAGAGAGAAGAGAATAGAAGAGAAAATAGAGAGAGAAAGAAGATATGTTGTATTTTTTTCATTGAATGAATTATTACAATGTAGCTATTTGCTATTTATAAGGTATACGAACTAACCAATAATAGTTCTAAGAATTACAACAGAACTCTCAACAACAAACAACAGAATGTTTAATAGAGATGTAACTGAATTTGGCGCCAAAACCCACTCTAACTAACTATAACAGAACATCAATTCTGTTATACTGTAACATTACTTCCCCCTGCAAGAAAGGACTTGTCCCCAAATCAAGAAGGAGATGGAAATGAAGGAAACTGTCTGTGAAACTCATCAGCAGGAATCCAAGTAGCTTCAAATTCAGGGCAACCTTTCCATTGAACCAAGTAATGAGAAACATCCTGATTAGACACTTGTAGGAGCTTAGTGTCTAGAATAGCTGTAGGCTGCAAAACATCTTGAGCAGTACCTTGTAACCAAGAAGGTATATGGCCAGGGAGATGGCCTTGAAATTTCTTGAGTTGAGAAACATGAAACACATTATGAATGTGTGAACCTGTTGGGAGCTGCAGCTTATATGCCACTTTACCAACAGTAGCAAGAACTTGAAAAGGGCCAAAAAACTTAGGAGAAAGTTTATTATTACTCCTAGATTGAACTGACTGTTGTCTATAGTTATGGAGCTTCAGCCATACCCAATCATTTACCAAAAATGATCTTTCAGACTTGTGTTTATCTACTTGTTTCTTCATTCTAGCTTGAGCCTTGATCAGTTGAGACTTTATTAGTCTAATCATAGACTCCCTCCTTTGCAAACTTCTATCCACTTCATCATTCACAGCTTCACCAGGAAGGTATGGTAAGTGCAAGGGAGGAGATTGATTATAAACTACCTCATAAGGTGTGAATTGAAGAGAAGAGTGGAAATGAGTGTTATACCACCATTCAACTAGGGGTAGCCATTTGCACCAATCCTTAGGTTGATCACTGCACATACATCTCAGATAGGTCTCTAAACACCTATTGACCACCTCAGTTTGGCCATCAGTTTCAGAGTGGTATGCTGATGATAACAAGAACTCAGTACCATGCAATGAGAAAAGGCCCTTCCAAAATTGGCTGAGAAAAACTGGATCTCTATCACTGACTATGGATCGAGGCCATCCATGGAGCTTGAACACATAATCTAAATAAGCTTGAGCAACTTGAATGGCATTGAATGGATGATTCAATGCAATAAAATGGCTGTATTTACTGAATCTGTCTACAACCACCAAAATGACATCCCTACCTATGGACTTAGGTAAACCAGTAATGAAGTCCATAGATACATCTAACCAAACGTCCTGAGGTATAGGAAGAGGTTGAAGCTTACCTGGCTTAGCAGAATTGTCATATTTAGAAGCTTGGCAAATGACACAACTTCTAACAAAATGACTAACAACCTTTGTCAAGCCCTTCCAATAGAAAAGACTTTTTACTCTACTCAAGGTAACTTCCCTTCTAGAATGACCTCCTTCTGGTGATGAATGCAACCAAGAGATTAGTTTTGTTCAGAGGTTGTCATCAGGACCAATCATAATTTTTCCCTTCCTTCTCAGCAAATCAATTCGAAGAGAAAAATTATGAACTTGTAATTGGTGTTGCAATTGCTGTAAGATCAACACTAAACAATTATCAAGAGTGTAGCTATGCCGAATTAAAGACTACAAATCAGAAGAAATGACAGAAATAGCCAAACATAAAATGGAGGAGCCTTGAACTCTGGAAAGAGCATCAGCCACTGCATTTTCTTTTCCAACCTTGTACTGAATTTCATAGTCAAATCCCATTAATTTTGAGAGCCAAAATTGTTGGAAGGGAGTTGATATTTTTTGTTGTAGCAGCCATTTCAAACTCTTCTGGTCTGTCTTGATGATAAAGTGATCTCCCATCAAATATTGTTCCCATTTCTGTACATCACACACAATAGCAAGAAGTTCTTTTTCATATACAGAAAGAGCTTGCCATTTAGGGCCCAAGACTTTGCTTAAGAATGCAATAGGATGGTCATTTTACATCAAAACTGCCCCTATTCCCAACCTAGAAGCATCTGTCTCTACTACAAAAGGAAGAGAAAAGTTGGGAATAGCCAACACAGGTGCAGTAGTTAAAGCTTGTTTCAATTGCAAAAAGGCTTATTGTGCTTCATCAGACCACTTCCAAGCTCCTTTCTTTAACAAATTTGTTAAAGGCTTGGACATCAAGGCAAAATTTCGCACGAACTTTATGTAATAACCAACTAAACCAAGAAAACTTCTTAATTCTTTCACGTAAGTAGGTACGAGCCATGAGCTTATCGGGCCGCAATTTTGCTAGGGTCGGCTTCCACCCCCTTAGCGTAGATGAAATGACCAAGGTATTCTACCTTGGTAATTGCAAATGAACACTTGCTAGCTTTAGCAAAAAGCATGTGTTTCTGCATTAATTCAAAAACTTCAGCCAAGTGAACCCAATGAGCTTCAAGAGAGAGGGACCGTATACTAATATATCATCAAAGAACACCAATACACTCTTCCTAAGCAAAGGCTTAAACACAACATTCATCCATCCTTGAAAAGATGTAGAGCATTGGTTAACCCAAAGGGCATAACCAAAAATTCATAGTGGCTTGTATGTGTTTTAAAGGTTGTTTTAAACACATCATCGTGGTGAACTCTCATCCGATGGTAGCCTCGCTTCTAAGGTCTAGCTTGCTAAACACCACAACCCCTGATAATTCATCAATTAACTCATCTACAATAGGTATAGGGAACTTGTTCTTAACAGTTCTATTATTTAGTTCCCTGTAATCAACACATAACCTCCATGTGCCATCTTTTTTCCCTACCAAAACAACTGGTGAAGCAAATGGGCTAGAGCTATTCTGGATAATGCCCGCCGTCTAGCATTTCTTGAATGAGTTTTTCAATTACATCTCTCTCGCTTCAAAGGGTATCTATAAGGTCTAATGTTGATCGTAAAGAGAACCTTGAACCAAAGGTATCCTCGTGATCATGAACACCCCCGAGAGGTGGTAATGAATTTGGATCAAAGCAAAAACACCGAAGAAATCGGGTGTTGCAAAGCCACCAATTCGATGGTAGATGTTGTACTTCGCTTCTGTAGAGCAGCACAGTCATCATTTTCTATCTTTTCAAAGACTTGCTTGACTTGTATAAAACACAGTTGAGCAGCATTATGCAAAGTCTTGTTAGATATAGTATCCTGAACAGCTAACTTCTTAGGAGTAATTCCTCTCAAAACAAATTGAATATTATCATGGTTGAATTCAATGATTAAATTCTTAAAATCCCAGAACACAGTGCCCAATGTACTCAACCACTGGATACCCAAAACTATATCACAACTACCCAAGTCAATCAACAAAACATCAGTAGAGAAAGAAATATCATTCATCTTCCATTGAAATCCTTTCACTACAAACTGGCATTTCAAATTATTGCCATCAGCCACAGTAACTGATTGAGGAGGGATAAACTCTAGCTTGCAACCCAATTTTTTAGCTATAGCCAAGTCTAAAAAATTATGTGTACTTCCTGAATCCACCAGAATATGCAATGTCTTACCTCCCTGGACTCTAGTAACCCTCATAGTATTATAGTTTTGAATGTCTGACAAGGCATGAACTGATATATAAGGGTCAGTTGCTGCTGTATCTCCTCCTTCATTCTCACCAAAATCAACTAATTCATCTTCACAATCAGAATTAGCTGCTGGAATTTCAACTGTAAACAGCTGAGGTTCTTTAAAATCACACTTATGACCCCTCTCAAAAGGTTTGTCACAATAGTAACATAATCCTTTTGCTATTTTCTCTGCCTTCACATCAGCTGGAATGTGTCTAGAATTCCTTTGTCTAGGGTTGTATTTAGTGAGTGTAAGGGAAGGTGTAGGAAGTGGGGTAGGTAATAAGGATGGTTGAGAAGAAATTGGGGTTGCTAATATTGCTTTTGTGTAGCTAGGTCCAGGTTTAGCATATTTTGTGGTGTTTAAGGCTAATAATTCTTCCAATAACCTAGCATATTCTATAGCTTGAGTTATGGAAGTAGGTTTAAATGCTTTCACTAAAGGTTTAACAACATCTATCAATCCTCCAATAAAGCTATCTAACATATAAGCCTCAGGGAGCACTAGGGAAAAAAAAAGGAAGGGCTGCGCTGGAAGGGCTGCGTTTTTTGGAAAACGCAGCCCTTCGTGTATGAAGGGCTGCGGTTTTCAAGGGAACCGCATCCCTTTTAGTGAAGGGCTGCGGTTACCTAGAAAACGCAGACCTTCAAACTGTATGAAGGGCTGCGGTTTTAAGGCTAACCGCCGCCCTATTAATGTAGGGCTGCGGTTATCCCAAAAACCCCAGCCCTTCATACACGAAGGGCTGCGTTTTCTAGGATAACCGCAACCCTTCACATCCCGCCCAAGCCTTTAGTTTTGCGCGCAACACACAATATACACATGCATCCCAAATTTCCCTCGCTCCCTTAGAAAAATTTTCCCCCACCCCTCTCCCTCACACTCACTCGCACAGCCCTAACGCCCATCACCGGAGCACCGACCCATCGCCGGAGCACCGACATTGACGCACTAACGCCGGAAATGTCACCTGAGCAACGCACCATCGCCTAAGCTCCTTCTTCTTCTCTTCTCTCAGCGCACCTTGACGCCACCACCACCACCACTACTGCATTGTCGGTAATTCCCTTCTCACTCTCTCTCCTATTTTTTATTTCTCTAATGGGGGCAGGGGAGGGGGGGGGGTGGCGGGGTGTGGGAGGGATGGCGCGGGTGGGGGGGGTGGGGAGGCCGGGGGGGTGGGGGGGGAGGAGGGGGTGGGCTCGCAGCGGGTGGGGGAGGGTTGGGGAGGCTCGGCTATGGTGGGGGAGGGCTGGGGAGGGGGTTGGGTAGCGGGTGGGGGAGGGTTTGTGGTAGTGGATGTATATTTCTTGATATGAGATTGTATGAAAACTCAATGTAATTTAGCTATGAAATCTACAAGTTGTTTGAATCGTCATCATATGCCTAGATACTCGCTCAATACTTACTCATTAGGAGTAAGTCTTGAATAGTCCCCGCTTGGGATCGTTCTTGGACGTTTGATCTCACTTAGGTGGTGAATGTGTGTCTTCTTTCAACCCCGAGGAAATTCTTGGTTTATCGTTTCTCTACATTGTTCTCGGGTACATATGTAGATAAGCAATTATCTACATTGTGTACTTGGAGAACTCAGAGGGAAATGCCGCCGGATTTTCCTTAGAATTGAAAAGTTGGCATATATTCACTAGTGAGATTAGACGTCCAAGGATGGGTTAGGTTGGAGTGATAAGGACCTTCTACGCATGCATACATTTGAACATGTCACTATCTTAGCTTGCTCTATACGTGTGTGATGACATGAAGTCTACACACCTTAAGGGCCGCAAACATGTGTATATGCGCACACGAAGGCTCCTCAGACGCGACCATCCCTATCGGTTTAAGAAGAAGGCATTCGATGAGACGGTTGAAGAAGTTGCTCGTAGACCATTAACTGGTACTGAAGTTTATAATCAGGTGAAGGGCATTGAAACAATCTTTGGTAAACCCGCTAGTGAGGTTGATCGACCTACGGGATTATGGAAAAAGGAGTCCATTTTTTGGAAACTCCCATATTGGAAAGATATAAAGGTCAAACATTGTTTGGATGTCATGCACATAGAGAAGAATGTTTGTGAAGCTATTCTTGCGACACTTATGAATATTCCGGCAAGACAAAAGATGTTAAGGCGTCACGACTTTACTTGGAAAAACAGGGGCTTCGACCGTAGTTGTGGGCTCGTAAAAGGGACGGAAGGAAAAAGAAAGTAGTGGAGGAAAGGGTTGATGATGAAACTCGTGAAAAGTAAAAAGAAGGTGGAGGATTCTGAGAAGAATTATTTGCCACCAGCCTTGCTACACGATGTCGCGTGCGAGAGAAACGGATTTTTTGCGAGTCATTGTATGGCATTAAAGTTCCAACCGGCTACTCATCGAATATGAAGTGATTTGTTACCTTAAATGGTGAGTTGAAGTTATCGAGTATGAAATCTCACGATTGCCATGTCACGATGCAAGTATTCTTACCGATTGCAATTCGTGGGATACTTCCAAAGCATGCGAGGCACACCATTACAAAACTTTGTTCATTTTTCCATATAATATGCAAAGGAAAGTCCTAGAACCGTCGACCCTCGATTCCTTGCAGCCGGAGTAGTTGAAACTCTATGCAAATTTGAGATGTTTCCCCCCCACCGCATTCTTTCGACATTATGGTCCATCTCATTGTCCATCTAGTTCGAGAAATTAAGCCGTGTGGTCCCAAGTGTTTTTGAGGTGGTGCTATCCTTTTGAGAGATATATGGGCACTATGAAGGATAAAGTTCGAATCCCGCACAACCGTAAGGTAGTATAATTCAAGGGATTGTGGGTGAAGAGATCGCAACTTTTGTGGCCGAGTATTTTGCTAGTGTTGATCCCGTTGGACTTCCGACATCCCGACACGAGGGCGTACTTGAGGGCAAGGGTACAATTGGTTCAAAATTGATCACACCTTCCGTAGAAAAGCGTACACAAGCTCACTTATTTGTATTGCATCACGTAAAGCTCCGTCCATCCTTATTTAAATGAACATATGGAGGAATTACGTGTTAGCAATCCCGGAAAAGGAGTTAGGGCATTGACGCAAATGCATAACAAGACTTTCATTGATTGGTTTCATAAACGAGTAGTGAATGATTTGGATGAAAGTGTTCCCGAAAGCACCAAGTGGTTAGCATTTGGTCCTAGTGAAGCCGTACGCTCTTATGAGGGTTATGATATTAATGGGTATACGTTTTGGACTGAACGTCAAGATCTGAAGTCAACATCGCAACAAAATAGTGGTGTTTCACTTGTGGCGTCATCTACACAATACGCAAGCTCGAAGGATAAGTCGCCTGTACATGCTGAAAGCAATTATTATGGGCGAATACAAGAAATATGGGAGCTGGACTACTGTACTTTTAATATTTGCCTCTTGTGTTGATAATCGACGTTGCGTAAGAAAAGATGATCCTTGCGGATTCACTCTTGTTGACCTTAGTCATCTACGTGAAACTCATGAGCCATTTGTAATTGCATCACAAGTTAAGCAAGTATTTTTGTAACCGATCCCCGCCGATAATAAGTGGTCAATTGTTGGACCCGGTAAAAGGAGTATCCTCGGTATTGGTGATGTTGATAATGAGGAAGAATATGATGCATTTGAGGACCTCCCCCCTTTTACCTATCCTGAAAATAGTGTGGAAGATGATGTGAATATGTCGGAGAACTATATGCGTGTAGATCACACGGAAGGGATACATGTACTTGAAGATCCTAAGAAACGGCGGAAGGTCAATAAATCATGAGACATAAACTCAGGTTTGCGTAATTTCTCCAATTCGTAACTATTGTGTAGATTTTTAGGCTTATTTTTGTTGTAGGTTGAATTTGGGGAACGAAAAGGTCATTTTAGGCCTACATGGCAATGATGGAGTGCAGGTGGGGGCAAGAGTGGGGGTGGTGGTGGGACTTTGTTACAAATGTGGAGAGTGAGGTCACATGGCAATGGAATGCTCTCCACATTTGTAACATTTCCCACCATCTCCGCCGCTACCCACCGATGGGCATTCCATTGCCATGCGACCCGATTCTCGGGTCATTTTAGGCCTATTTTGGTCGATTCGCGTCCGATTCGTACTTATCGAGTCATTTCACCCCAAATTCTTTTTGAACTTGATTATATGAGGTATAATGTAACTATTGTGTAGATTTTTAGGCTTGCATTTGTTGTTGGTTGCATTTCGGGAATGAAAAGGTCATTTTAGGCCTATTTTTGCCTTTTCGCGTCCCTTTCGTACTTATCGAGTCATGTAACCCCAAATTCTTTTTGAACATGATTATATGAGGTATAATGTAACTATTGTGTACAGTTTTAGGCTTGCATTTGTTGTTGGTTGCATTTCGGGAACGAAAAGGTCATTTTAGGCGTATTTTTGCCTTTTCGCTTCCAAATCGTACTTATCGAGTCATTTAACCCCATATTCTTTTTGAACATGATTATATGAGGTATAATGTAACTATTGTGTAGAGATTTAGGCTTGCATTTGTTATTGGTTGCATTTCGGGAACGAAAAGGTCATTTTAGGCCTATTTTTGCCTTCTCGCCTCCAATTCGTACTTATCGAGTCATTTAACCCCAAGTTCATTTTAAACATGATAATATGAGGTATAATGTAACTATTGTGTAGATTTTTAGGCTTGCATTTGTTGTTGGTTGAATTTCGGGAACGTAAATGTGATTTTAGGCCTATTTTTGCCTTTTCGCGTCCAATTCCTGTTTCTCGAGTCATGTAACTCCATTTTCTTTTTGAACATGATAATATGAGGTATAATATAACTAGTGTGTAGAGTTTTAGGTTTGCATTTATTTTTGATTGAATTTCGGGAAGGTATATGTCATTTTTAGAACTACTAACTACGGTAAATGATTAAATTCTTATATTATGTGTTTATTCCTTGGTTGTTTTGCAAGGTTTATATGAATAACACACCAAGTTTGAGGGCCTTCACCATAGACGAATTACATGAAGTTCGGGATAAGTTGGCGTCCCACCTTTGTGATGATTGCTTATGATACATTTTGGTGGAATTCGTGATATAATTAGCTAGATCTACTAGTTGGTATCAATTCTATGTACACTTTTTACATTATTAAATATATATATTTAAAGTTAATTATTACGTTCAAAAACTTGTCATATATTATTACAATTCGATCGGTTTTTTTTTGTGTCGAAGGGAGGTGTTGGGTGGGGGCGGGGTGGGGGGGCCGCCACGGTGGGGCCGCTAGGGCCGGGCTGTGGAGCCGGTGGGTGCCGGGGTGGTGGCGGCAAGTGGGTGGAGGGACCGCGAGAGGGTGGGCGGGGTGGGGGTGCGGGGAGTCGAAGGGGACGGGTTGGGGCGGGGGTGCGGGGCGGGGGGAGCGGGGGAGGGCGAGAGGACGGGCGGGGTGGGGGGGGTGGGCGGGGGGGGTGGGGGGTAAGGGGGCGGGGGTGGGTGGGAGTGCGGGGGTGGGGCGGGTGTGGAGGGTGGGCGGGGGGGGGGGGGGCGGGGCGGGGGAGGCGGGGGTGGGCGTGCATGGCCGGGAAGGGGCGGGGGGGGAGCGGGGGTGGGCGTGCGTGGCCGACCGGGCTAGCAGATTTTTTTTTTTAAAAAAACATAGCGAATACGAAGGGCTGCGGTTTTAGGCCTAAACCGCAGTCCTTCACTTAAAGAAGGGCTACGTTTTTGGCCTAAAACCGCAGCCCTTCGTACAACGAAGGGCAGCGGTTTAAGCCAAAAACGCAGCCCTTCCAGCTAAGAAGGGCTGCGTTTTTGGCCTGAACCGCAACCCTTTTTTTTCTATTGAAGGGCTGCTACGGAAAGGGGTCCGCTGGCCAAAAACGCAGCCCTTAGGGTCAGCTTTTGACAAGCAGACCCTTCCATATTTTTCCACTAGTGGAGGTCATGATTATCTTCGCATCATCGAGACTTTAAAGTCTCAAAATCAAGCAATATATGGCTCAAGAGAACTTCCTTGATGCAATTTATTGAATCTTTCTACTACATTTCTACTACATTTCTACTGGAATCATCCTTAAATCTTGCATTCACATCAATCACAAAATCAGACCAATCCACACCTTTTCTTACAGCCAAATAGCTAGTGACCCAACATTAAGCTTTATCAATCATGTGCAAAGAAGCTAAATCTACCTTCTAGTCATCAAAAATTTTGCAAAGTGTGAAGTATTTACTACATTTTTTAATCCACAATCTAGCATTAGAACCATCAAATTTAGGAAATTCCAATTTAGGAACATACCCAAGAAGTCGTGTTGAATTTCTTTCCCTAGTTTCGCACTGGCGACTTAGATGACCTTCTGTCACCTCTGAGTTCTGTAATAGCTTGCAGCATTTTAGCCATGGATTCTTCAAGCAATTTTGATTGGTGAGATTGTTCATCCAATCTCTGCTCCATCATTCTTAATTGTTCTTCCATAGTAGAAGAAGAATTTCTAGTCAAGGCATTTTCGTAAAAAAAATGCCTTGTGTACACTTAATCTTAGAAGCAAGAAAACGTGTTTTAATGGCGGAAATGGGTCTAAGGAAGGAACGGCTCTGATACCATTGATACAGGAGTCATAGACTTCAACTGAAAGAGTTTAGAATCAGATAATAGAGAGAGAAAGAAGATATGCTGTATTTTTTTCATTGAATGAATTATTACAATGTAGCTATTTGCTATTTATAAGGTATATGAACTAACCAATAATAGTTCTAAGAATTACAACAGAATTCTCAACAACAAACAACAGGATGTTTAATAAGGATGTAACTGAATTTGGCGCCAAAACCCACTCTAACTAACTATAACAGAATATCAATTCTGTTATACTGTAACAATCACGCATGATGATAATATTTTTTATAATGTTATAGTGAAAAGCAATATCATATGAATAAAGAGGTGTTTTGTCGTTTTTTTTATTGACTTTTGGCTTTATCATATTGCCAAACAACCAATAAAGGAGGTGTTTGGTAAATCGAAATTCTTGGTTGTAACTGTTTTACCATACTTTATGGTGTAACAACTCATAGAACAACCACTTCTCTCTCTTTTCCCTCCCTATTGCTTCACTCTTTCGCTGCAAACACCCGGTTATCGACGCAGAACCTTTTGCCCCCCTCACCTTCACCGTAGTAGAAACACTTTTAGAAATTGAAGATCAACTAAACTCAAGCTCAAATTGCAGAAATAGTGATAACGAACAAAATCGAATCAAAAAATGAAGCATGAGAAAGTCTTCAATCGTGGAGAACATCAAATAGCTAAGAATGGAGAAATCTTCAATCGCGAAGAACAAAACGAATCGCCGCTTCAAGTCGTGCGCATTTTCATATTGAAGACACATCAAGAACAAATTTGAATTAAGAGAAACCAGTATGTGACAAATAATAATGAAATAGGGAAAAATGATAGGAGTTTGCTGAAAAATGACACAAAAGTGATATTAGTTTGTGTAATGATAAAGTATATAAAGAGTTGAAAAAGAATAATGAAATAAGGAAAAATGACATAGAAGTCAGTAAGAATGATATAAAACATATCAATAATGATATGAAAGTGTTTTATAAATGACATGAAGTAATTATATTAATTTTGTACATGTGAGATACTGTTACACAATAAGTTATGGTGTAACATGTTACACCCTATACGCACTCAAAAGTCAAGATAGTTTTTAGCCATAAGCTGGTTTTAGTTGCTTTTTGTTTTGTTGGGTTTTGGTTTTTTCACTATTTTTGAACTAAAGATTCTTTAATATATACCTATAGCCAAACACCCAACATAACTAGTCAATAAAAGCTAGTCAAATCAAACAAGTAAAACAACCAACAAACTAACGATTTCCAAACATTCCAAAGTTTGTAAAAGATGTTGCCTTTTCACGAAACTTCACTACGTCAACCTTCCATGTTTAATTTGCTATGACATGACATTATACAATATTTCTTCATTATATTATTAAGGCAAAATTGGCCTCAACACTCTGAACTATAGCGCAGGTGCACCCAACGCCACGAACTACGTCTTATTGCCAGAACACCACCAAGTATGGACCCAGGTGCGCTCCGTACCATAAATGAGGCCGGAGACTCGTAATTATCGCCAACGACGGGAGAATCTTAATATATTTTTTTTCATTTTCTCCCAAGTCTCCGGCCTCATTTATTTTATTATATGACTTATTTTGATGTGAGAATTTTGGTCTTCGGCCTCATGTATGGTATGGATCGCACCTGTGTTCGTACTTGGTGGTGTTCGGTTATAAGTCGTAGTTGGTGGTGTTGGGCGCACCTCGCGCTATGGGTCAGAGCTGCTGGCGCCAATTTTCGCTTATATTAATCACTAGAGTTTCACTATTAATCACTACATATCTATTTTGAGTAATTTTTTCCTCACATATACTTTTCATGGTATTGACGTGACCACGTATCTCTCACAAGTCTCTACTTTTTTCATTGTCTTAATATGTATGCACAAGCTATATGTAGTAATTAATAAGGAACAAAGAAAGTGCTATAATACATGACTTGACAATTATTTTGCCACCACGCTCTTTGTCGCCCGTATTTATACGGTACTTTTACCTCTTTCTCCCTCCTCTACTTCTTCCTCCATAACCACCACCACCCCCAATCACCACCGGCCCCAGCCCCCCAGCCCCAACCCTCCCCGTTCCCACCCTACAACCACTCACAGCCCCCCACGACCACCCCCGAACCCCCGACCCCAAACCCAAGCCCCTACCTCCCAACCCTACCCCCCGCAGCCCCCCCTCCCCTTCGCCCTCCCCATTTCCTCTTCGATTCCCCTCGCCCTCGCCCATTCCCTTTTCGCCTCCCTCTAGACCTTCCCACTCCCTCTTCCCCCTCCCTCCCGCATCCTCCCCCTTGTTCCCATCCCCCACACCTCGCGCACCCACCCCCTTCGCCCGCGACCCCTTAGCACCACCTACCTTCTCTTCCAATAATTTTTTTTAATGTTTACATGAAACTGAACCAAAATTTAGGTTCCACCATAGAGGAAACAACCCTTTTTCTTCGGTTCCACCATGGTGGAACCGGAAAAAGGACCGGTTCCTCCATGGTGGAACCGAAACTTTTTGTCCGGTTCATGCTAATTTTTTTTTGAAATTTTAAATTTTTTTTGGGTAATAAAAGTAAAAAAAAACGTATAACATTATAAGCGGTATTTAGCAAACACAGACGGTGAATGACAGGACTCTTAATTTGTCATATTTACTTGCCTACCGAAAGATAAAGATGATTCATCGATCTTTGAGCTCATGATGACCCCTCCTCGTCCATATGGAACGCTTTTTTAATCACTAATTCAATTGGTGAAATAATAATTCAAGTCGCAATTGTGACATTATTGCTTTTATGATTGACTTGATTATCCAATTTTTCTAAAAAAAACCTATACCCTTGCATTAATACCCCCTCCCCCAATTATGTTTAAAAAAGCAAGTCATATGTCACACTTGTATGATATATGTAATGCACAAAAAAAAAAATTAGTTTAACGAATACCTTCCGTATCTTATTAATTTACTCCCTCTCAATCTGTTTAATCTATACAATTTATACTTTTGTACTATTCACATAAAACCAATCATTCATGATTTATACATAAGAAAAATATGGTTGTGTGGGATCTTGTTACATCCGCCTCAACATAGTTATCAACTTTTTTATAATTTTTATTTATTCACAATTAAAGATATTAATTGGCCAAAATTGAATGGAAATTTAAAAAAGAAACAATGTAATAAAGAACCAAAGAAGTATACATGTGTCATGTGTAAAGATTCTTTATTCTATACCCAAATGCTGTCGTCATCTCTTTAACTCTTTTGCCAAAATCTCAGGGAGGGAGACCAACAAGTAAATTACATATCTTCTATGTCAAAGAATATTGAAATCTTAAAATAGAAAAAATAAAGAAAAATAATAATGCATATTATTGTAGAGGGAGAAAGAATTAGAGAGAGTCAGAGTAATCCACAATTATTCCCATTGTGTTAAAATAAGCTTTTCATTTGTTTTTCCATAATTTTATAGCTTCTAAGGCACATATTTGACCATTAATATGTTTAATAACATATCACAAACTTTATATTTTAAACTAGTTATTCTGTCCAGCTATGCCCCTAAGTAGCTAAACTTTTTATTTATTAATATTATACTTTAAGATTGATAACACTAAATATCACTTTGGCTTGTGGTTAAAACTTTAATATATAAACTTGAAGTCACGTGATCAAACCTTTTACTACGCAATTTCTCACTTTATTTTAATTGTATGTATTTTACATGAAAGAAAACGCCTTTGGGAGAACGCCTACGCGCACCATTCCTTGTTTGTGAACGCCTTTTAATATATTAGTATAGATTTACACATTGAGAATAATATATTTATCTAATAACATTTATACCCATCATGATTCTTCCAATCTAGAATTTCATTTGATAAAAATTGTTATGTATTAAATAGCTTTGAATTCTATTGTAGATGTCATATGCTTTTTTTTACTAGTGAATTAATTTTACATTTTGAAAAAAAATCTCACATTTAATGAGGAATGAAGAGCATGGAAGAATATCTTTTGCGGGCCAAGGATGATTAAATAATCGGATATCTTTTGGCAAACGAAGAATAAAGATATAGTAAGTAGATCTTTAAAAAATGGATTGTTAAATACGGGCCCGCCACACACATCATAAAGCGAGAGAGAGTCCCACTTCACAAGATTAACGAGGCCACATGTGAATGGGAGTGTCGAGTTTCATGACGTATCGCGCACAACAGATGCGAAGATCACACATTGATAAGAAGATAAATGAGTCCGTTTATAACGCAGCGAGCCTACTCTCCTTATTGTCATATGGCTTTAGGGCGCAACTTCGTTGGCCTTTTATGAGGTGACTTTCTCTCCTTATGATAAAAGGCGTCGCTCATATTTAACATAGATGAAAAAGGAAAACGAGTAAATTTTCAAAATATGGATGAAGTATATAATAATAATTTTATAAGTAGTACTAGAAAAGAAGTGGTCCTTTCAAAAAAAAAAAAAAAAAAAAAAGAAGTGGTAGGGAAAAAACAAGGCAGTTGGCAATGAGATACGGCATTGGCATGGCGTGAGCGGTACGTTGCTGGTTCTTAAGTCTTTGAGGTGGAGTCCCACAGCTGAAGTCTGTTTGAGTATGACAATTTGGCAAAATTTAAAATAAGTTGATTCCAACAATGAGTTTTGATTCTTTTACATATTAATTTGCGCGATCTTTCTCTCAATTGAATGACTATTATCAATTAGAGAAGGTAAGTAACAAGCTTGTTTTGGTGTAGTTAATCCCGGATTTATCTCCGTAAACCTTAATGTTACAAGGTTCAATACTTGAATCTTCCCAAGTCCAACTGCTATATTTGGGGCTACTCCCAAGTGTGTGCCCGCAAATACTAAACCAACACACCGCCGTGCGGGCCGGAGCCTGACAAAATTCTTCTCCTTACCTTCAATTTTTTTTAGAGAACGTAAGCTATGCGGCAAAATTCGAAGTCCAATATAAACTGCACCGAATTACTGATTCGAATTGTAGTTTTTAAAACCAGATTGAATTCCAATAAAATTTTCCTTTCAAAAACAAATTTTAGATTAGGGTGTCCGGATCCCATAAAACAAATTTTCCTTTTTTTGACAACGGGGAAAAATTGTATTAAGAAAAACTAAGATGTACCTAACGCTAATACAATCAAACAAAAAACAAAGAAACTAAATTGAGCTTTACTCACTCTTACATAACAATTACAATAACATAAATAACTTAAACTTGGATAAAACTCGCCGATCCGGAGTGCCCGTGTTGTTGGATAACCGTAGTGAAGCTCTTCTCGCCGGTGGATGACGATCGCGTAAAACCCGATGAAAGGAGTGGGAGGAGTGGACCGATTTCACAATCGGGGCAACAAAGTAACAACGAGATTAGGAACTCGCAATGTGATTAATCCCGGTGACCTTCTGTCTCATGAGATTGTTGGATCGGGATTTCTCGAAGAGTCACATTCCTTTGTGACTCAATACCCTCTTGAATGGGTATTTCGAGCTTCTCCTTTGAGGAGAAGCTCAAATGAAGCTGACGCGCTTATAAACCCAACCGACAAATTGGGAGCCGCCTTCGGATATCTTTTTTGTCAAGACAATGATTGATAATATCATTACTAAGCGAGACCGAAATCTAACCATAGTTAGATCTCGAACAACCATCCGATCCGATTTTCAAAATCGGAGAAAACAAACCCCAACCATGAAACGTCTTGCCACGCAAACCCTAACCAACCACATAAACCGCACTCCAATATCTTGAAGACAAGGACTACCTCCAACAATTAACAAAAGTATCAAGTAGATTGAGTAAACAAACAACAAACTCATACAAACACAACCAAGAACTAAACAACTAACGCGGATAAATAAACTTAAGGGAAGGGGGAACGGAGGACGCACTTCCAACTAAGCACTAGGGAAAGGGGGAGAGAGACGCACAACCACCGGGGAAAGGGAAGGGGTAGACGCAACACTAAACACGGGAGGGGGGAAGGGAAGCCCAAAAAGAAACCAGGGGGTGGGGGAATGGGAAGCCCAAACCAATCGGGGAAGCCCAAAACTATACCTACGTAACACTAACCGGGGAGGGGGGGAGGGGAAGCCCAAACGTAAACCAGGGGGGAGGGGGGGAGGAGGGAGGGGGGGGGATGGGAAGCCCAAACCAAGACCAACGAACCACTAAACAAGGGGACGGGGAAGGGAAGCCCAAAACGAAACCAGGGAAAGCCAAAACGAGACCGACTCACTACTGGGGAGGGAGGAAACCGACGACGGGGAAGCCGAAACACGGGAAAGGAGGTGGTTAAACGACGGAAGCAAGGGATGTGAAAACGAGGGGAAGGAAAGTGCATCCAAGAGGGCGACGGGGGAAAGTAGCTAGCGACTAACGAGAGGCTAGGCTCGCCGGCGACGAGGCCGAGATGCCGCCTCCCGACCCGCGACCGGGTAGGGATGGCAATGGATCGAAGATGGGCCCGGGTGGAGCTCCATCCGCCCCATCACCCGCGACCCAAAACTCCATCCATCACCCGCCAAAAATTTCACCCATATCCGCTCCACCCATCATCCGCGGGTGGGAAACGGGTGATACTAGGAACAAAAACTATTTTTTAGATTTAACAATTTTAAAGAAATTAATATATGAAAAATTAATCATAGTCTCATAGATTAACAATAAAGCGACGAGAATATCAATCTTATTACCCCCGTCAAAAAAAAAATCAATCTTATTACACACTCGAAAAGTAATTATACGTATTTTTTTATCCCTAAAAAAAAGTAAGTATTTTTGTAATTACCTTAAATGACACATGGCAGTAAAAAAATAATTTTTGTATATTATATTATATTATATTATATTATAATATATATATATGAGTGGAGGGATAAATATATTAATGGATGGATGGAGCGGGTGGTGGATCCAAAAAATATCATTCATATCCGACCGACCCACCACCCGATCCATCCATCACCGCCGTCACCCGCTTCACCGCGGGTGATCACCCATTTATTCGGGGGGTGGGTGGATAATCTACTCACCCATAAATAATTGCCATCTCTAGGTTAGGGTTAGGGTTGAGAGGATTTTTTAAAGAGAGACCTGTGATAGTACTTGATAAACAAAATCCCATAAAACAAAATTGGTTGAAACTATTATCATCACTTTTTTTATGTTTAATTGAGTTGATCTATATCTTAATTCTTTTTAAGTCTTGTTAATGTGTTGATCATAATTTTTATCACTTTAGCTTTTTAACTCCTAATATGGGTTTGTTCAATCTTAAGACTTAACGTAAGGCTTGTGGGCCATGCGTCGTGTAATAATTTTATCATACACGCCAGCGCAGGTGTATATGTGAGCATAGACACTCAAGATTTTTTTTTTCTCATTGCTCAATTGGTACACTCAAGACTATTTTTTTGCTCATTGCTCAATTGAAATCATCCAAATGAGTAAAATATACTAAAAAGGAGAATTCCAAATTAGCAAATGAGCAAAAATTAGTCTTGGGTGTACCATGCACATGGTACACCTGAGTGTATAATGATTGAACTCCATGTTTTGGCTTTTGGATATTACATCTGGTATTTATAAGTTAGTCCATTATTTTAAAATAAATTTCATGGCTCATTTGGTATGAAAGAATGACTAACTAATTTACTAGATTTTAGGATTGGATCCAAACTAGTAAGTCTTAAATTTAATTGAATTGCATTTAAAAGAACTTGAAGTTCGTTTTGGATACATATACAAAATCAAATTTTATTTCAGTTATTTCAAAACGAAAACGAGATAAGATAAGATCAATTCAGATAAGATAAGATCAATTCAGATAATAATATAAGTCCAAATAAGATAAGTTCAAATAAGTCAAAATAAGTTCAATAGAATGGACCCTTGAATCCTTATTCTTAACAAAAGCAACAACAAAGAAATAGATTTAAAGTACATAAAAAAAAAGTCAACATAATAATTTTCCCCCGCAATGGGTGGTGGGGATGAGAATTTTATGCGGGTGCGAGTATGGAGGTACCATCCTCCGCACCCGCCCCGCCCAATTGCCATCCCTAATTGCAAGTTAACACAATATTCTTGGATTGTCGAATCAAATTTTGGCAGGTCTAAGGTCTAAGTATAAAAGAGGACATTTCATCAAAAACAAAAAAAACTATTGCCCCCATGCAGGATCGAACTACAGACCTTCAGTTTACAAGACTGACGCTCTACCACTGAGCTATAGGGGCTAAGCCATGCTACATTTAACGGCAGCATAAATTTAGTAAAACATTGATAACTAATACAATAACAAGTGTTGATATAAATATAACTGTCAGATCAATCTTTTAGGGTAAATACTCATCGCATAAAGCTATTTTTTGAGTAACCTTGCTTTGTTTACTTTTTCTTCTGCTCAATAAGAGAAATTACTAAATTAGCTTCACGTCTTTTGGTGAGTGGTAACAAAGTCAAGAATAATGAACCACATTATTACCATTACCAACAACTCTAACTTGGTGTTTCAAAGTTGGAAACAATCTAATACGAATATAAGCTATCTTTACTCATTTACTATATTAGCCGGTCTAACAAGTTACTGCTAATTGCTAAAGATTAAATGCTGTCATAAAAATCAACCTTGGAGCCAAGAACATCATAATTCTTTCTTCTGCTCATATTTGAACGATGAATAATACCACTCTTTTACCTTCTCTATCAAAAACTGTGCTTTGACGTTAATCACTATTTACTCCAGCATACCAGATTAGGTTGAAGATTTAGAAATATTTACTGATGAAACAAAGAAATTAAAATTGCATGTACATAGTACTTCATGCTCGCTCAATATTGGTCCTTTGACATTCCCCCTGAAGAGATCAACGCTATTTCAACATCATTCTCTCCCCAAACCACATATTGACATATTTACTTAATGTGCAGCTACTACGAGAAATTTCTGGATCTGTCACGGATAACAATTAACAGCTTGAGTTCCTTCCTACCCTGCAACCATAAGGATCCTTCGAATCGAGCAATCTCCCTCCCATTCACCACAATCATTCCTTTGGCCTCTCCATGGTTTAGTGTTGCTGCTAACCGTATCAACGGATGGTTAGTTTACCTCAAAACGTGACACCTATTTGTGTCTTTCTTCACAGAAAACTGAGAAAAGTAGTGAACAATAGTCTGCTACAGAGTTATGGCTAAAGAACACAAGTTCTACCATATAAACAGACCATTTAAAAAAAGTAAAAGATTGCCATACGTATAACACCATTCTATCTACGCCTTCTGAATAAGAGTGATACAGGCAAACTAGTACAAGTCTACTCATCACCAAGTTCTCTTTCATATCGGCTTTTGAGCACTCGAATTGTAGCATCACGAGAAAATTTGATTGAAATAAATACCACAAGAGTTGTGGAATTATAGAAAGCCTCGTAAACAACAAAGGTAAATAAGCTCTATTGAATCCGTAAGAACACAATACAGTAACATACGGTCAACATATTGTCATATTCTAAAGATTGAACACATAACCAAAAGCAAGCACTCAAAACTTCCTAAGATGGTATAAGAGGAACCAAAAATCAGTCAACTGAAACAAGAAAATTGGTTGATCTCTTAAGAGAATAGGGCCATATTTCAAGATTCGGTAGAGGTACTAACAAATATCTCATCAAGCCTACGCCTACAAGGGCCTGGTAATATAGCTCACTCTTCATCTTCCTCATCACCATCTCCACCAGCTGCCTTCTTTGCTGCTGCCTTCTGGTTCTTTCGCTTCACTCTACCAGGACGGCCTCCTCCGAAGGGACTGGTGAGAGAGAAGTCAATGTGCTTTTGAGAGTCCACCCTCACCATGAAAGAAGGAACATTCACAACCTGTCTTCCAACCCTGACATAAAAAATGACGTGTCAGAAACAACTTCACCAAACAATAATCTCATTTCTCAAATAAAAAGACTGGTAGGACTCTTTCACCCTAATCTCTAATTGCATTACGTATATGACGTCTGTTTCACAGGGTTTGCATAACAACAGAACAGTTTTAAGTCGGAATGGCAACACAAATATGCAAAATAACAACGATACAAGTTGTTAGCTTCTGAAGGTGGCGAAAAAAATTTTCATTGCAAGCAGAAGCTAATAGCTTCTGTTATGGCAGAGTTGCATAGTCTTATCAAGCGTAAACGTCACTAGCTCACTCAAAAGGTACGATCAAAAAGTGATAACTTCAGTAGCTCGACCTTATAATACTTCTTTAGAAAAACAGTCATTTGGATCAGTGAAATGCCATTTCAAGATAACACAAGATTTTTCCAATATGTCAAGAATGTATGCGACCCCCAAAACTTGAATTTGAACAAACAGCTCTCTTATGACCCATGTCCCTTGAAATTAAAATACTTCAACCAATAAAAGTGTTTAAATGGACAACAGGACAAAGCAATCTTTTCCAAGTATCAGTCCTCCATTTTAAGCGTCGTAAGTCGTAACATATCTCCATGTGCCTTATTGGCCATCAAAATGAATCCAACACTTAAATCAAACAATTAGGCAATGGAATCCTGAAGGTAATGATCATAATATTAAACCTAAGAGACCAGATTGTTCGTCATTACATAAGGCAAACATCACAAACAAATCCTCAGCAGCAAAATGTGGCGGCACAGTTGGCTTGCTAAACCCAACACAAAACCACATATGTTCCCAATTAACATGGCAATGACACAGGGAGTCAATGTAACTAAACTATCTTTTCAAAATGGTATTTCATTTTCTAGTATTATATCAGCAGATCAGCCAATATACTCCACAAGTAGGTTACAGAATTGATGACCTCCAAAGATCTTAAACACAAACCCCCCTGAGATATAAAGCTATCATCTCAAGTATCCACATTGTACCCAAAACCTGTCTCTCAAAGCACTTCATAATTTTAATCATCATCTTCACGATACTTTCAAGCACACCCAGATTTTCATATAACAGAGACCATACTCCTCATCCCTAGCAGACCTACAAGTTGAATTCACATCACCATTGTCTCATTTGATAAGATGTAACGAGTCTCAAGGAGAACAGTTCTAATCAGAAAACATCTTCAAAACCATGCCCTTGCTCAGGAGAAACGAATCCATAAAGCCTGTTGGGATAATCACTCTATTCAACATCAGCAGCTTCAAATCCACCACCCTAAAGCTTCCCCAGAACATCAGCTTTATGCCAAGGTCACTACTTTCCATAAAAGAAGTAATTGAGAAACAATTTTTCTAAGGCGCTAATCCACAGAAGAAAAATATAACACCTCCACATTCATGATCATCATTATGATTGAACAATACTACAACATGAATGCTGAGCAAATATTATCACTAAACATATAGATAGACTCAAATAAGTTGTATAGCAACAAGTATTGTGAGGCAGGCAAACATAACTGAAATTAGAATGTAGATAAAGAATCAGTATGATACCTAATATGCCTCTGCCTGATGAGCACTCTAGCATGGTGAATAGACTTGGCCATACCAGACTTGAAGACGAGTGTCTGAAGACGCCTTTCCAAGAAATTCTCAACAGTCAAGGCCAACACGTAATCGAGCTTGTTCTGGCCTTCATCCAAAAGCCCATGCCTGTGCATCCTCCTCAAAAGAGCTTCACCCTCAAAGATACGACGAGGGTTCTTCTCATCCAAAGTAAGAAGATGCCTTGCAGCATTACGGATACGACTCAATACATACTGAACCCTCCACAGTTCCCTCTTGTTACGAAGACCGTACTCTCCTACGAGCTTCAACTCAGCATCTAATCGCTCCTTCTCATAAGGACGACGCGGCTTCTTAAACGTCTTCCCATCTAAAAATCATCAAGATTACAACAGATTACTCATTTTTACCCAGAAACATCAAATTTCCCCCTACATTCTTCCCCTCTTTCACTCAAATTAAGCATGAAATATCATCATTCAACAAAAACCCATTAACATGTTCGAAAAACCCAATTGCATCACAATCTTGTAACACTCAACAGATCATATCAAACAATAACACAAAACCCAGAAGCGCAATCAATACGCCAAATTACAGCATCAAATCATACAAAATGTGCTCTACTAATCACAAGATCAAATTTTCATTAACTAATGTAAGATTCATCAAGTGATATCATGAAGCAATCTAGGATAAAAACATTCATCATTCATGTGGGTGGAATAAAGTCATAGATTAAGGGCATAAAACACAAAGATATGAAAATTGAGAAAAAATGGAGGAGAGAGAAAAGGGAAACTTACAGTTGCGGTAGTAGCAGACGTGGACCATTGTTGCTCACCGTCGGCGAGCTTAAAATTGTGGTGGGTGAAGTTGCGGAGGCGGCAAGTGCAAAAATGGAGGAGAGAGAAAACGAAAATGAGAAGATGAGTAGGGTTTCTGAAGCAAGACTTTATAGCGTCTTTATCTTAATACCAAAACCCTAGTATTCATGGGCTCAACTAGATTTGTAAAAGGGTTTGTTTTTGTGTGCTGGGTATATACTAGTTTTGGCTTTAAGGGCTCAGCCCAATACTTGAAAGAATCATTTGTACAATTTATTTATGTGTTGTCCACTCACCAGGTACCAACCCTGGCCCCTAGAGCTGGTAAAATAGACTTGTACTTGTTGACTCAACCCAAGATCCGTTTTCACTCGAAAATGACCGCTCGAAATAGAACCAAAGTCAGAAATAAATGAAACTGACCCGAACCTGAAGGTAACAAGATCCAAATTTACCCGACACGGAGTGACAGACAATTATGACCCGAACTCGACCCAACCCGAAAATATTAATGCAATATTTTCTATTAACATTAATTTAATGTACATTTTGAATAATTTGCATCAACATTTCTTTATCACAAATATGACTTATTTTTCTGATCTTATGTTTGTTTTTTTTATGAGCAATGAAATTATGAATATTAGCTTGAATAAAATATAATCACAAAGCGCTCTGACTCATGAACTATATTTATTGGTCAACACAAAGTGAGATAACTAAACCAAAGAAAACATTATAACTTACTCTTATATGTGTTTTATTTATTTGCTAGAAAAGAAAGCTGGCATTACCCGAATTGACCCGATCCTAATCAACCCGAACAGATTTAGCTCGACCTGGTGTCGACTCATCAAATCGCGCTCGGTCTGACTCGAAATTTCATGGAGTTGAACCCGAACTGACCGAACATAAAATTGACCGTAATATGACCGACCCGAATGACTCATATCGTACCCGACATGTATGTCCCGTTTGCAACCTCTACTAGCCCCTATCATAGATATATTAAATTTTATAATATGGGTAATAGCTTGATACCCAGTATATTTAACGAATATATTTACTATCCATAAGCTAAAGGCTATTTTCTATTCATTTGCAAGTTTTTCTAGTTTTTAGCTTATTTAGCACGTCGGAGTTCTCCGGGATAAGTATGAAGCAAGAAAATAACTTTTGAGTGTCACTATGTTTAAGGTGACACCTCAGGTTTATGATAAAAGTTGCAATATTGAACATTATATCTACCCACATGTAAGTGTAACACTATCTCTTTTGCGCACCTTGATCTTTGAAATTTTCTTCTTAGACGCACACCTTCTACATGCGTGTGCAATGCTAGCGCTGAGGCATAACCAAAGGAAGGTACACATTAACACTATAGGGAGGTTTGCTACTAATAGGGTTGTAATTAAGTGACATTGGTGGTTTTCCCTCTACTTGTCAAGAAGTGTTTAACATGTATATTTCTTTTATATTTTTTAAATCTATTCACATAAATGATTTTGTTAAGATTTAATGCTACCGTTATAATTCACAAGGGCTTGATTTTGATGCTCATATGAAGCTCGATCAATATACTCCTTCCACACTTGTTCTTGCATGGTCTCCAATATTCACCTTTGATCATCTACATGTTCATTTACAGACTACAAAATAATCCTCCAAACCCAACTCTCCCACTAAAATATTTGTAAGTGAAAAACATACACATATGTCTCCAAATAAAATCAGAAAGTATGAAAATTGCGGCATAGCAACCTGCCTGCAACAACCCATACGTCTCCAAACCCAACACTTCCACTCAAGAGATGACGGGTAAAAACGAATAGTTTCAAAGACATCATTTGATTCGAGTAGGAAAGCAGGGATCTTGAAAGATAATTGGACAATGCCTACTCCAAATTAAACTTGACAATCTACCAAAAACGGAACTTACCACTGAATTATAAGCCAGTAAGAGTATCAAATATCCTTAAGAGGCACTGGTTGTAAAGAGAAAATTAGAACCTAAGCACTAAATTCTTAATCACCTATTCCTAGATCATACATATAACTCACAGATACAGAAAATTAGGACCTTCTGGTAACATGATTCAAATTGCTTGGTCACACCAAGGAAGCCCGAAAGAGAACTGGGGAAGCATCTGTTGTGGACGGTAACGAAGGAGTAAGATCACATATGAGGTCATGTTTCAGTTGACAGGGTAGTCGCTCATGCCATTTTCAGTAGCGCAGCAGATTACCAAGTATGATGATGCAAGCAGGACTTGGTAAGAGATGATTAGAATGATCCATGTCATCTCATCCTAGTTTCAACATCAGGTATATGGATCAATCATCCACTTTCATGAAGATTTCCAGGGGGGGAGTTATCTGGCCCTACGCGAGGTGAGGCGGCCACCAACTCTTGGTGTTCTTTCCTCCGTGAATGGTTGAGTTGCAGGATCTGCAAGACCTGGTAACCTTGAAACACTACCTTTACCTTTTCTGGCGTTGGGTCCTATAACCTCGATCATGTATTTCCATCCGTCAATTGGTCTCCTCCGGCTAAAAATGTGTGTCTTGATAAAACTTGCTATCTGTAAATATGAACAGAAGCAGGTACAGTAAAATCTTGAAGAACAGATAAATTCAATCACATGCAAAATAGGATGAAATTTTTTTTTATGCATGGCAGGTTGTCACTCAAAAGGAGAGGTATATCAATATATAATTCACCTAAAAAATGTCAACTCCCTACTTCTCCAAACAAGAGGTGAAAAGAAGCAGCAACCAATGAATTAAACATAAATGGTGGAGACAGGAAGACATAAATCAACATGGATACTTAATCACTCAACCTTAAGTTTACAAGGTAATCAGGTAAACCTTGGCTTAGAAAAGGACTCTGGACATATCTTTTGTGAAGTGAGGTTCTAATAAAGTAAAAAGAGGTACATCTTTAACTATTGCTTTCACTATTCAAGTAGCTTCGATATCCCCTTCTTCTATCAAATTTTATGAGCTACTGATCGCACTAGTTTATATCATTGTCAACAAACCAACTGAACTGCATAAAAGCCATTGCACTTGGTGCCCCCGAGTGCGCTTATAAGTAGGTGTTTTCTTCGTAAGATTTAATTCTAAATGGGAAATTACAAACTTGGACAAATTTTTTAAATGCAGAGCCCGCAAAAGACCTTCATAACTTGCTTAAGAATAAGATCCCTCAAGTGCTTCTCCTCTATCTTCCCATGTCATTCTCTCTAGAACCTCAGGTCTATCCACTTGTAGCTACCATCATAATATTGAAATCAAACACCTTCACGTCTTAATTCATCAGCACAGGCACACCTTAATTTCAGATTTGGAAAAGGTACTTTAGCAGAAGGTATAATAGTGCCTCTGATTCGGATAGCAGCAGGTTCCACCTTTGACTAATGCAGCCAACAGCTTGGCTTTTCAAAACGATCTTTTTTTCATAACCACATTGGCAACTAACGACATCAGATTTTGGTATAGAGTGATGGCAGATGGATGATTGTAGGAGAGAGAAGCTGGTAAATGGGTGAGGAGGAAAGAGGGGGCTTGGTGAGGTATTATTGATCTGAATTTGGTTAACTTTATTCAAGTTTAGTGTATGCGGACATAAGATTCCCAATCCACTAATTTTCAAAGGAATGCATATATGGCCTGTTTGGATTCTGGAATTTCATTTGAAATTATGGAATTGGGCCAAATCACTTGTTTGGATCATCAAAGAATCGTATTTGGCCCAAATCCAAGGCTCATAAGAAATAAGTCATAATTGGAGAATTTGAAATCCAACCAAAAAAGATGTCATTTCAAATCCAAAATAAAGGTCAGTCTTTTTTTTATCTCCTCTCTCAGTCACTCTCCCCCTTCTTCTCTCTCTCCCACCATTCCTCTGCAAATCATCACCACCATTAACAATACCATTGTCTTTCCAATTCTTAAAGTCGATTATCCTTCAACCAACGTCTAAAACCAGTGACGATACTCGTCGGCTAATTCCTCTTCCATCCTCTCAAACCCTAACCGCCGCCATTAACGCCACCTTTCATTCACCATTGAAGATGAGTATCATCACCAACAATTACAAACATGTTCAAATTATGCATTTGAAATTCCTAATTTTTCCCAAACGAGATCATTTGGATTTGAATGTGGGGATTTGCAATTCTAGAATTGAAATTCTAGAATTGAAATGAAATCCATGTTCCCAAACACAACCTAACAAAATTCATAAGCTTATCTCCTATATAAGCTAAGGCATTGACTACCTTAAACTCAAGCTCAGCCAAATCGCTATTCTCATGATCTACCGACTACCATCCAACTAGACATTAAACTCATCATCTCGAGTCATCCAGTGTACAAGTAAGTTACATATGTAAACATATACCTGGTTGAGCTCTTCTAATGAACAGACTTAGGGTCTACCATTAAGAAAAAGCTATTCGCCTTTCTTCAGAGAGAAGTCGTTGAAAGACCTGTGATGCAAGTCAATCCTGACATCCGCTCTCAGGAACGACGAGAGAGTGACTAAGCCAAAGCGCGGGACTCCTTTCCTGGTTGGCTACGAATCGAGGCTAGTCTTTTTAATCAAAGCAAAAAGAGGGTAGATGAAAGTTCAAAACTGCCTCCATTTCAATATATAGTCATTGTACCTAATATATGCATACACCTAAGGAACCTAGAGGACATAAGGCATAAGAAAACTAGGTCATCACATAACCAACGACATTCACATGAGATGAACAATACTTCCAACAAAGAACATATTCTATTCAGAGAAAATGGTAGAAAAAACTATTATGTTTTGTTTTTCTTGCTGATGAATCACTATTTTTGTAATAAAGCCATGCTGGTTATATAAGCGCACCTGAAACTTGCAAAAGGCCATTCGACGTTCAAATTCTTGCATAAGGATATCCTCTTCTCTCTGTGACATTTCCCATACATTGTCATCTTCAGATTTGGATGTTGTTTCCCAACCATCAGGCTTGTTTTTAAACTCGGAAGTGCTGGGAACTTTTGTGTCATTCAGATCATTGCTAGCAGAGTCAAATATCCTGCAACGACAGCACATTCAGAAACAGGACTCTAAAAGATAAAAGATAATTAGGCTAGGAAAAGTGCATTGTACAAGGAAATAAGATAGGAGTAATAAATGAAAAAGTTGCATTAGAGAATATCCCATCTAATTTGTAAGACTAAATTTCAGTTCGTATAAGAAACATGAAACAAATCCACTTTTGCTTTACAACGGATAAACAGATTATACAAGCTTAAAATATCCCAACATTAATTAAGATTAAAAGAAAATGAAAGGTATAACAAAAAACTCCTGGCATGTCATACTAAGGTATATCTAATTGACTAATTGTGATGTTAATAATACCCACCTTAAGGGTGTGTTTGGTTGAAAGAAAAATCCTTTTTCACCTTTTGCTTTGTGAAGGAGTGAAAATCACTTTTTAGAGGTGGAAAATAGTTTTCCTAAGGTGTAAAATAGTTTCCTACTAAAGAAAAGAATCCCACTTTGTCCTCCAAAATCCTCATCTTCTTCCTCTCCTCCTTTCCAGCCTCCCCCCCTCTCTTTTCCATTGCACTCTAATTTTTTCTACTTCCTCCGTTCCAAAATAAGTGAAACACTTGCCTCAAAAAAAGCTCTCACATAAATGAGAGAAGTGTTGCTTTCACTTATTTTAACTAGGAAGATAAAAAAGAACCAAACAAAAGAAAACGAAGTTTGAATGTTGATCATCCTTGAACTAAACTTCATTAAGAAAATAATTGGCTTCAGACATTTTCTCTCAAAGCAAACACAGGCTAAATCTAATGTAAATTCTCCATCACCTTGGGCCAAAATTAAGCTGTTAATGAATTCTCCCATCAATCCCATACTTTATTTGATACAACAATGCAACTACAGACGAAAAGAACCCAATTGTGGCACTAAAACAGAAAATGAAGAAGCATAGCATACCCTCACACCCAGCATGAAAACACCCACTCCCACAGCCACTCATCAAAAAGATAACAAGAAACTAATATCAAAGCAGACATGATATAGACACCCAATTAAAAAGATGTAACAAATCCAATTTGATAAGTACCAAGGTATACTCTAAAACCTCCAAACACTCTCTCAGACATTAAAACAAACACCTAGTGTGCACAAAAAATCAAATCAAATCAAGGCAGTGATTGAGAAGAAGTAACTCAGAGCAGCTATCAAGCAGCCTATCAATATGATCAGCGTCGCCGCCGCCTAATTTAGCTTCCTCTAGTAATTCAATCTGTTTCATCCAAAGAGCAGCATGAATTCTCTGTTTTTTCAAGCGATAATCCCTCTTAACATTCTCCAAACTGTACAACCCACCATTGCTATTCTTATTACTTTGTTCCTGCTTGACTTCCTCATTGTGATGAATTGGGTTATCTCTTTTGCTGCGGCGGTGCTCCCAATTGTCATTCATGTCCTCAACAAAGGCTTTTGTTTCAGCGTCGGCGTTGTCGGGGATAAGACCGAAATTAACGTCGGATTCCCAAGGAGCGCGCGTGTTTTTGCCGGAGAGGTTGTCAGGGAGCCACGCTGTTTCCCAGGCGTCGTTCCAACTGTCATCGTTGTTGTTGGTGTTGTTGTTGGTGTTGTTGCTGGTGTTGCTGGTGTTGTTGATGTTGTTGTTGGTGTTGCTGGTGTTGTTGATGTTGTTGTTGGTGTTGTTGTTGCGGGAGAAGGTGGAGAGGAGGTGAAAGTGGTGGAGAAGGGAGGAGGAGAATTTGGAAGAAGTTGATGAAATGGAGGAGAGGAAAGAGGGGAGGAGAGTGGTGGTTGACATTTTTAGTGTTTTGGGTGGGTGTGTTGTTTTTTCTGTTGGGGTCGGTGATCGTGATTCTGATTCGTGAGTGAGTCTTCAAAGATTTGTAGCCCAGGGGCCAGGGTGAACAAATGGAAGCACTGAATCAACGTCAAACGCAGACACTACTAGGGAAGATCGTCTGCTCCTCACCAATTGATCCAAAAAGTCCCACAGCTCCTCCTTAGGCGAGCGAAGTAAAACACACTGGTTAGAAATTAGAATTGAAACATCAACCTAAACTTTCTAACAAGAATACACTTACCTCATCTACGTACTCTTCTGAGGGAGAGGTGGTAGCTCAGTGGAGTACCACCCCGGATTCCAGGACATTGCCCAGGGTTTGAATTCTCATCCCAACAATATGTTGGGGCATTACTTCTGATCATGTTTAGCCACTTGTCCGTGCCTCATATGCTTAGGGCTTACATATGAAGTTGGTTTTCGGACCAATTATCTTTCCTAATAAAAAATATAAAATATACGTACTCTTTACACTCACCTCTCCACTTCCAAAGTCCTCAAACAACTTGATTGCCGAAGAATTTGGCTTATTGAAAATTTGAAAAGACTAGACATGGATGCTAGCGACCCGAAACAACCAATGATTTGTTTTATCGGAAAACAACCAGACGCATCAAAGTATGTCTTAGCCATGGACTAGACGTATACTAAATGTAATTTTCATACGTTTAGGCCTGGTCCAGACTTTAGACTTATGAAAATTACTTTCAGGCCATGGTCTACACGTACCCTTATTTTTTTATTTCTCTCCTTTCCTCAATGTTTTCAGTCTTCCTTTCACCCTTACTAGTTACTCTCCCTCATCCCCCCTGAACCTCCATTGAAGCCCCCCTTCTCATCTCCTTCTCTTATCCCCATCCCTTCCCCTTCTCCAATGAACTCCGCTCCTAAATATCAAGTCACAGGTGGCAAAGACATTGTTAAGATCAAGTTCAATTCGAGGCAATTGGTTTGGGTTATATTTGGGAAATATGTCCATTGGTTAAGTTCAAGTTGAATTTGATTTTCCACGTTATATTCAATTTTATAAAATTATATCAATTCTAACTATACGAATATCCAAGTCAGTTCATGTCAGATTGTTTTTTCTTTGAGTTAACATTTGCATTTTGATAATTGAGTTTTTGTATATTTTATGTTTGCATTAACTCATCCGAATCAGTCAAATTCTATAGATATACTATTGGTTGTTACGCCCTTTGTCCCTGACACCATCATTAGCAAGCCTGTAAAGAGACACTAAAATAAAATATTAAGAGGGAAGATAGGATGAAGTGGGATGGGCAAAGGTGAAGGTCGTGGTAATGGAGGAAAGAGTAGAACAACGTGATGGTTATGATATAAATTAGAAGAGAGAGAGAGAAGGAACGTGCCACGTGCACGATGGTAGTGATGATAGGTGTCATGCGCCTGGTGGTGGTATGGCATGAAGCAGCATGGATAGATTGCTGCATCTCATTTGTGGTGTAGGGGAAAACTAACATGGAGGGGGGGGCAATGGAATTGAAACAACAGGGAGGGGGAGGCTGTGGTGTTCTCTCTCCTTCGAGTTTTGTTCTTCTAGTCATTTTAGAAGAAGGGGGAATATGTTAGCACATTATAGGGGTAAGCTTTATCTTTCTGATGGCTTATGTAGCATATGGCTTGAAGATTTTCCTAAGATAATCTGGTGATGTAGCTAACCGTGACATGTATGCTGTGATTTAACACTCATCTCGACACAACAATGGAATGACAATGTACATTAGGTAGAGAGAAATACACCAAAAATCTTCTTTGTAACGAACAATCTGATACGTTTGAAGCAAAAAAGACATTTTCCCACTTCATCTGTACGTAGAAGTTTACAGTCATGCGTATTCTATACAAACTAGTACTACAGTGATCCTGTAACTTAATCGATTGTCTAACTATACAATCACAATGATGACAAAAAATGGATATTAATGTAGGAAGAAAGAGATTTAGAACCGCTCCTGAAAGTATATGCGATTGCATGGGCGTGTTATAGAGCATTCTGTACCTAGTTCTCTCCTTCCTGTTGCTGCTCATGCTACTTTATCTGCCAAAACCAACTGAGCAACCAAGTTGGCAGATTCCAAGTGGGAAGACTGGCAGTTTGACCAGCTTTGCTTCCAGAATGCTCAGTACTCAGGATCTTTGGTGATACCTATTGGTTACGTATATTGTGCCGCTCACATACTCTGCTGCTGTTTTCAACCCACCACTTCTCTGCTTGTCCTTCGCTGAAACGTTTGCGACTGAAAAGAATAGATGTGCTCAGTGAGGAATTTTAACTAGAGTCCACAGGGAAGGATACAAGATATGCATAATCACGCAAGTAAATCACACTGGCATTTTTGCTCCAATTTCCATGGTGCAAGTTGCCTCATGGAAGCATTCTGGAAGGATGCTCCCCCCCCACCCCCTATTCCCCAAAAAACATAAAAATTAAAAAATTGAAAAAAGGCAGCCTAGATTGGTTTCATTTGCTGACAAAAAAGAAGAATGAAACAAAAGTGAAAAAGGAATAAAAACTAAATCAGAGATAATAAAGATCCTTTCACCACAATAGTCTTCGCAGAGTGAAAGAAAACCCTAAAACTCCTGTCCTTAATCTTTAATTACAGAACAAGTTTAACATCAATTAAACCCAGTCCTTAGACAATAAAAAAAGAAAATACAGAACCCACTATATATCCATACAGCCAGGTCTGATATATCTAGAAATGTGCAGCATCAGCTTTATCTCTAGCTCTAAGATATTATTAAGGTTGTCAATAAACCAGCTACAGGGTTACATACTCTTTCTTCTCTTTCTGAAAGACTCTACAGAAACATAGAAAAATAATAGGAAATACCAAGAGAAGTTGGATGATAAGTAAGGTTGTGTACAATTTTCAAGACTTGGAAATTCAATCATAAATCTAACCAAAAAATTAGGTACAAAGTAAATTTCGTATCAGGTACCTGATTCTATTAAAGCATCAGTGTCTTATAAGGGGATTCATGTACCTAAATCTCCCTTTCTAATCAACTTTAGAATGCTGTATAGATATTATTTTCCTTACGCTTTGCAACTACTTTCATAAGTTCAAAAACACCTTAAAAAAGTTAAAACAGAAAAAAAAGAATTTGGATACAGGTACTTGAAATGTGGATACTCAATTTTCTGGGGTAGTGGATATGGATATCGAATATCTCTAATTTTAAGTATCAAGTACTTGATCCGAAAGCACCCCATCCGTACACATCCCAACAACAAGAGATATGTTCATGAGAAAAACTATTACTAAGATGTACGAATGAACGAATAACAGATTGAATAAATGCACTATGATAAGACAGCATAGTATAGGAAAAAGGAAATAGAAGCAGTGAAGGGAGCTAATCTCTCAGTTACCAAAGGTATCACACTAATGCGTGATAAAGAAAAGTCAATGTAGATACCTCTCCAGTATCAAATTAACACCCCCCACCTCCTCAAGTACCAACAATAGCCATAATGTCATTATTCTGCTAAAGTTACTCCTTTCTTATTGTTGAGGTGGCAACTGGGCAGTCTGTTACAGGTGATACCAGATTCGAGGTCTTTTGGGGTCCTAAAATAATTCTGGTCGGGTTAAATCAGATGTGCAGTTTTATCGTTATTCAAGTTAGTTCGGCTTTTCAGTCAAATAATCAAGTTATTAGTTCTTGTTGTTATTGAGAGCATCAAGTATAATTTGAAAGTTATATTGTAGTTATCAAATTAGGCTGGGCAATGTCAGGTTCTCGTAAGTTTGATTGTTGGGTATAATCAAATTTTGGGTTATATCATATTGGAGGTTGGTTTCTGGATATTATCTTTTAAAAAAAGTTGGATTTTCTTTAAGTTAGGTTAGGTATTTTCAGCTTTAGCCAAAACTGCATCAGGATCAAATGATGGATCTTGAAAGAGGTCGGGGTCATCTTAACTTGACTCCATCCCACTATGTCAGGATGGGAGGTGAAAAGAAATAAATTGTGGGAGACAATTACAAAGCACATACAGAGCAAGCTTAGAAAAATTTGGAGATACCAAGAGGAAGTTCAAAGACCTACTAGAAAGCATGGTTAAAGAAATGCATCTCTAGCTTTGTCTAAGAGCTTGAGCTGAAGATATATTCAGGTTTAAGCTTCTGAAACTTATAGGAACTCCCGCAGATAGAGGTAGCATGAGCAGCACAGAGGAAGAGGTAGATAAAAATGGATAAATAACGCTGAATATACTTAAACTCCTACAGCCCATTTGGTTAGTGGTCATAAATAGTGGTAATGGTAATGAAATTTAGTGTAAATTTGTAAAGAAGTTCTCATGTCAATGACCATGAGAAGGAAACTTTATCACAAAACATGGGTTTCCCTTTATAAATTTCCATTACCACCCAATACCACCTTCCCAAGTGGTAATGGATAGTAATGAGATTTTAGGAAGAAAATGGATATCTTGGGATGAAGTAGCATTACCATAGGTAATGACATTGGATTTCTAGTACAAATTTACACTATAATGCATTACCATTTCCACCATTTATGGCCTTTTACCAAACGGGCCGCTAATGTACTTATAAGGCATAAAGGCATAAGCACAAGCTGTAGATGATGGTCTCATTTGTGGGAAAACATAGATTTGTCATGGTGATGATGGGGAGTACGACTGTACGGCAGACTTTGACAGAACCTGATCCATCACCGGACTGGTAGAAATCAATTTTATTGGATCTAGTGAGAAGCCTGAATATACCCAGTTATGGAACCCGATTATTTCCAGCCTAAATAGCTCGAAACTCGACTACACTCGATCTAAACTGACCCCAAATTTAAATTCCGATCCAACCCAATCCAGAAACTTGTACAACACCAAAATAACCCAAATCTGGAACAAATTGTAACCAACTCACCCCAACTATAACCAACCCCGTTTGCGCAATTCCTACCTCTTTTTTTGGCAATTTTTCTTTTTACCCCAACTTCAAATCACTACATCCATTATTAAATACCAAAACATTGTTTTAACCAACTAGGGATAGCCTTGCATTTAGACATATCAAATGGGTCGGACTAGTTCGGGTTGGGTTGGGTTTTGAATAAGTGCATATTTAGCTGGTCGGATCGGTTTCGAGTCAGCTACCTCAGTTTACGGGTTGAAAATGCATTTCTTAGATCATATTCAATAGTGTTTCTAGATCTTTATTTAGCTTTGACCGGGTTAAGCTCGAGTTGGTTCAAGTCGGGTCAGTTTTTTGACAGGTCTACTTGCAATTGTCACAAGTGTTAATCCATAAAGAATAATAAAACCAATTGGAGTTTTAGCTATACTTCTCCCGAAAGTGATAAGATGATCTCTTCTTCTTTTGAATCAAAGTTGGTTTTTAGTTTATTACCAAACCAAAGACCACAGAAAATTATCCCAGTCCCCCTTAGCAATTTTCTCCTTGGCTAAAACCATGAGGCGTAGTAGCAGCATATTCATCAGCTAGAACACCAATATGCCCATTCAAGTCTCTTCCAATCATAAGATTTTTTCATTATGAAATACTTGACTGAACTAGCACATCTGACACTATCTAATACTTCCTCCATTTCTAAAGACATGCAACGTTTCTGGCCTACACGCTATCCAATGCATTACTTTGTTCCTTAGTATCTTTAATTATGTATAAATAAAAATTAAAAAAGCTTATAATATGAAAGTATGTATTAAGACGAATCAAATAAGACCACATTCAACTATATTTTTTTATTATACATTTGTAAGAGAATATGAGATAAGGTTGGTAGATGAATAGCGGTTACTATACAAATGTCGCATATTTAGAAATGGAGGAAGTACGTTTAAATAGGGCAATGTGTATATAAAGAGACACTTTAAGTTGCATCATATTCTGTTGTAGTCATGCATAACCTGAAAGCCACTCATCATATCCTGTTATAATCTGTCTCGTACAAGGCCTAGAAAAGAATGTAAAAAAAGGAGTATGCTGTATTTACTTAAAGCATATAAAGTTAAAAAGAAGTGCAAAAAGATCAAAGATAGAAACTGTAATCAACCATTTGTTTAAGATGATAATATAGAACCACATGCATCACCAGACAAAAGACTGGCTAGTATCAACGAGAAGTGTAAGCATTTGGGTGAACATAATGCCAACTGAGGCTAAGTAGTCACATATTCGTACTTATTCCATCAAAGAACATGTGCACATAGATTGAAAATAAAGCACAAGCATATGAAAAAAATGATATGCATAATGCTACTATCCAATAATTCAGCACAACTAATATGTCATTCATGCAGAAAGGACCTAAAGCAAGGTTTTATCTCGATCGATCTGTAACTGATGCATAGTGATGTAGCAGTACCTGAAGCGCACCCGCTTGAGCTCATTACCGCCTCCTGGCAAGGAGCAAAGAGTTATGTACACACCAGGCTCATCTTGTACAACGCACTCTGTCTTTTCAGACTGCGCACTGGTTCCATTAGTTAGTAAGGCATCCACAGTCATATTTGACTCGCTTCTAGGAGACAAAACACTAGTTAAATGGTTCTCATCCGAGACCTTTTTAAAGGACCCAGAGGATTGCGCACGAGAGTCTAATTTGCTGCTAGCGCTGTTTCTTCCTTGTAACTCTTCAGCCATCTCCTTCAACTGCCAGAATATTTTCAAAATTAAAATATCAGCTGGCACTGTCAGGAGCATAAGTTCACAGCCAGAAAGCAACTCTTCAAAGTAACCAGATTGCATATGTTATTTGTTAAAAAGATGGATGATCCAACACTAAACAAGAAAGTTCAAATTTTGAAATAAGTAGATAAAATGAATGATGCTTCTGACACTGAATATGCTAATGACATGAAACTAACCTGTGCAGTCAGAGACTTGATGACTTCCTTGGCAGCTTTAGATTTTTCAGTCTCATCTACTGCTATCACCTTGGCCACCTTAAGTTGCTTTCTTGTTCTCTCCAGTTCAAATTCAAGAAGCTTATTGTCAGCAGTAAGCTTTTCAACCTATTAATTTGATCGAAAATTTGGTCAGAAATGTATCACTTTAATAAAATGGGGTTGATGCTACAATTAAAATAAAATAAATACAATAATTCCGTTTTAACAAGTAAAGTTTGGCACATGAAAACAGAATAACGATGTTCAGGGTGACCACATAAGCATATTGTTCCTGTACTAGGCCGTTTGTGCCTACTTTTCGTACAATTTGGCACGTCTACTAGTTAGGCCCTCTTTTAACATCAGACTTTTTTACGGTTTTCATTTCATCACAAGGGAAATTATCACTAAATAAATTATCACTATTCTTTTCTATTGCTTACTATCAATCATACACTAGCATTACACTAACTACTAGTTTCCTTTTTTTACATACTGCTTCGTCTGTTAAACTTTGCTTTTAATTCTCAAAGTTAGAAAACTTTGACCATAAGTTCTCATTAATATAAAGATCAAAATATTATCATGTGGGATCTTATTAGAGTTGGATTATTTTAATTTTCAACATATTAACTTTTTTATAATATTAACAATATATGTAATCAAAGATATTAATGGTCAAAAGTGTGCGTCGGAGACTATGAAAAGCAAGTGTAACCATTAAAATAATACACAGGGAGCACTAAATAAATTCATCAATGTCTCTCTGAAAGCATCCATCTTCAAGAGCACCAAAATAATCAATAAGGTCCATCATATAAGCTTCGAACACTACCTCCATCTCAAAATACATATATGATTTACCCATTTGCTTTAGGCACAACGTTTTACATGGGAGTATAAGGTGGGAAATTTAAAAGATATTATATTGAGGAAATAGAAAAAAAGTAGATATAATTGAAGATAGTGGGTAATTTATTATGGAGAAAAAAGGGAAAAAGTAGATGTGACAGAGGATAGTCTGTAATTTTATTATATTATACTCGAGATGTGGTCCCAACCAAAAAAAGAAGCAAAAGTATTTTGAGATATTCCACAATGGCAACATGGGTAATGTATTTTGAGACAGATGTAGTATGAACTAAATTGGATCGCTTACTCCCTTCCCTTCAATCCTAAATACAAGTCATTTTGGCTAAGCGTTTTTTATCCAAAATACAAGTTATTTCATATCAATACAACACTTTATGTCAAATAAAATATCAGTAAGATATTATAATTTTATAACATCCAATACAAAATAGAAAGTCACTTCACTTTAACCAAGCAACTTTAGCCAAATTAACTTCTTTATAAATGAGCAAATTGCTAAAAAGGGCCTATATTTTCGATCAGAGAAAGTATCTACCTGTACTCCACTTGATAAATATAATTACATAACGAACTAAATCCAATCTTAATTAACCATAGAGAGATTCCTAATTGTCAGAGTATTAGTAGTTAGTCTATGACTCCGTGCTTTTCAAGGGTCTAATCAGGGAATCTCTCCACAATTATATGGTACAAGACTACAAGTGCAGCATATTACTCGGCTCCCCACCCCGCCTCTACATTTCATTTAGCAAACACGACTCTCAGTTTTCCATAAATCTCTGTAACCAAGCCTACAGCTCCAAGAAATCCTGTAATATCCCGTATCACAGATATACACACAGCAAAACACTGTATACCATCTATCAACAATCCAGAGTTTATAATTATAGGGTCAATCTCACAAGTCTATGTATCTAGATTATAATCTTTGAACCCCCTTTCACTACTTTCTCTCTCTAGAAAGCACATAATGACTAGCATTTACTGACTTAAACGGTGAAGGGGTGTTCCTGCAATAGCCATCTGAGGCAGTAACCTTTTCTTAGCAGGACTTCAACAGGACTTATTCATCAACAATACAGCAGCAGGACTCTTCCATCTTGGGACAAGAACACCTCTGACATGGTAAGACTCTTGGCTAGACAAACTCCCAAAATTATACGTATAATTAATATCAATTTGAAAGGGTCTTGGTTTAAAATAATTTCTCTAAATAACTTGTGATTGGACAAGGTAATGATTGCCAACTAACCTGCGATGTTTCTTTCAGGAATCTTAGTGACAAACCCAGTACATCCATAAGGAATTAATTATAGGGTATATTCCCTGCACGTATATATATCTACTTGGAGTCTTGCACATGCTGACTGACAGAAATCTTGTCAACCAGTTTCATGCAATGAGGGAGAGATGGTTAGCTGCCTTACCATATTTTCCAGAAATGCGATTTGCAAGGACCGATGGCTCTACTTAAACTCTTGACTAACAACAGTTACATGTTTCTATAGACGAGTAATAACCAATTAGAAGGATGCTTAAGTGGGGCCCATGGATGCATACAGCACACATCTTTTTACCTCACAAATCATTAGAAGTAAAATGGCCTAAGCCAAAAGTATCTATGAATCTGAAGGCAAATTACTGGCTTGGAAGTACTAGCTCGCTAATGAGCCCTACTTTAAGAGGATATAACTATCTTCAGTTCGTGTCCATAGGATGTACAGAGTATAATGACAAGGTACGATTAGTGGAAAACTGATTGATTGTAATGATGAAGGGAAAAGGCCAGAGGCAAAATATCATCTGCAATTACCTCTGATATAAGCTGTGTCCTTTCACCTTAAAAAATGAATTTTCTAAGTAAAATAAGTTCAGGTAAGCAAGATAATATTCAGAGAAGGGCTGCTAAGTTTATTTCACACCTAGAAATAAGTTTGGATCAGCTCAGACACGGACCAATAAGTTTGAATTTTGAATTCACTGTAGCATTAGAACTATCTCTTCTTCAACTAATGAGCCTGGAACTAGAACCATCAACAAAAAAGGATGGGACTCGCTGTATGAAGACTCTAGGATAGAATTCAAAAGACACTGAACTCGCCAAATCAGGCATATGGGAAAATGACGACTATAAAATATTGTGGTTGTGATTGCGATTGCGTTAGAGGGGGTGATGAGGACTATAACTATCTTGTGGTTGTGACTGCAATTGCAGTAAATGATACGGAGAGACAGATGTGGCATCTTGCAGGACTTATGATACGGCTTTAATTATAATGGATTGTGATGGCTCATACAGTGATATAATGATAGTATGGTTTCCTGATGATGCTAGTCATATGGAAATGAATATCTGTTGCTGCACCAGTAAAGAGGTTCTTTTTCTGACAAGTACGAAGTACGGGATTATTATTCTAAAGATCATTAAGAGGATCTGTTGACTCCCATATATCTGTAACAGTTAGGATTTCAGAAAGGTCAGCAAGCAAAACAAAGGTCTCGTTGGAAATTTCCCCCTTTGTTAAATGGGTGCAAAATCCAAGAAAGGATTAAAAAAATGGTGGAAGGGGACTTTTCAGTTCAGAACTATATTTTTTAGATTTTGGGTCTTGTAGGCATGAAATAAACTCACTAGGGTTCCGTTCCTTAACCTTTATTACAGAGTATTATCCTCACTTATATTACACGGACTCCACAAAAGTGTCAGACACATCAAAAGTATTTGATAAAGATGTGTGAGTTTCACAGTTTCAAAACGTTTATAGATATCCATTGATACATGACATATTGGCCGACACAATGTCCAAAGTCGTCATATAGAGCTATTTGTTGACCAATACAGATGATAACGAGCTGATGTAGCAATTACAAGGGCCATATAGCAATATAAGCCGATATAGGCTGATACAAGCCATACGAACTACATAAATTTCACACCAATTCAATTTGTGACCTCTAATGTGACTGAAATAAACTTTGTTTCCACAATGCTCAATCATTACCTCATTTAGAAAAACCCAGGTCAAACCCTTTGTCCCAAACTAATTGCCAGTTTGCCACATACCATTTTGGCCCTTGTTTCTAAGAAAGTGAAAAAGTAGAGAGAAAGAATTGGGAGTAGGTCTAAGGCCCAATTTTAGAGAAATATAGTGCCTTAAAAGGTATTTGGCAAATATAAAAGGTACAACTCAAAAAGGAATCTATGGCAATTAATTTGAGACGACGGGACTATTATTTACGACCATATCCAAGTATCTATATCTATTCAAGGTGTTAGTTAGTGGTTATCTCTCTGACAAAAATACACCAAGGTAATCTGGAGAGCCAGAGTAACAAAAGGCCTGACTTGTTCTTTCCAGAGGACCTTTTTCATTTCCAAGAAAGAAAAAACAAAAGCACGTATTTTCAAAGCATGCAAGTTAAATTCTGCCTCCTAATAGTGTTTACAGTGGTTTGAATTTCGTTAACATTAAAAATGAGAAGTGTATATATATGTTAGTATTTAATTTTAAAAAACTCGCAAACTTTTAGAGACATCCCATGGTAGAATAACACGCAAACACGAGGGTCGAAGGAATTTAACATCAGTATAACTATACGGAAAGCTCTGCTAACTGGCTAACCTCTGCTCTTAATTGAACAACTTCTTGCCTCGAATAATCAATTGTATCTTTTGAGTTAGGAGCCATAACTTCAGGAGATGTAGGAACACTAATGGAAGTGATTAATGTTGATGATCCAACTGGACTGCACCCTTGTGAAACAGGTGATGCAGCACGAGAAGCCATTCTGGAACCAGGAGCAGAGGCTGAAACTCGTTTATCTGAGGCCCCCAATATAGGAGATGAAGTGCTTGATTGATGAATGCTTCCAGGTTGAAAGAACCCACTGAAAATAGGAAGAACAGAGCTCTCAGCTTTTCCTGGTTTGGCACCACCCTTAGAACGATCACTATCAGTTCTCTTTAAGGAATTGACAAATGAGAGTCCCGCATATTTTGGAAGTAATGTCTCCTTGTCTGCTCCTTCGTTGAACTTCTGAGGACCAACTCTGCTGATGGGTCTAGGAATTCGCATATTCCCAGGTTCCGTTGCTTTCTTTAGCTTCACATAACAATCATCACAAACCCGGTAAGGCTTATTCATGTTTGGAGCCAAAGAAGCTTTCAGAGATTTGCGATTGCTGCATACTTTGCAAAACACCTGCCCACAGTTGTAGCAATTGTGACGTTTCCTCCGGAAACCAAATGGGTTATGACAGCCCGTACATGTAGAATGATCAGTCCCAGAAACCCATTTGTGTTGACATATTGCAGCAGTGAAATTGGATCCACATGCTACACTCTTCACTTGGATATCCTTCATGAACTCAACAAGAGTAGGTACTTTTCTGTGTTCATAATCTCCATGACCTAATTGCCCATTTGTACCTTTTCCCCACGTGAAAATTTCCGCCTTAGATGTTAAAACTGCAACATGATGAGAGCCACAGGCAATATCTTCTACATAATTGTCTGCAATCTTACCCTCGACACAAACTGGAACCCTTCCATCAGCTTCAGGACAACCTAATTGTCCATAAGCAGTACTGCCCATTGTATAAACCTGTCCAGTAGTGGTGAGAGCTACAGTGAAATCATGTCCACAGGCTACTTTAGAGAAACTTATATCCATTAGCGCTACTACACACTCAGGGATCAGTCTAGCTTCCTTGTCACCATGTCCAAGCTGGCCTTTATCACCCTCACCCCAAGTAAAGAGCTTTCCTGTTGCTGAGAAAGATCTATCAAAAGAGGCTTCACTTTCCAGCATGTCAACAATCGCAGCAGTATGCCAAGCACTACAAGCAACCCTCAGGGTTCGTTGTCCTTTTAAGGCCTCAACTTCCCTTGGAACAGAATAGCTGATGCGGTCTCCATGACCTAGGACACCAAACGTCCCATCTCCAAATGTAAACAGCGGTCCAGTTGATAAAACTGCAGCAGTATGCCAAGGTCCACAAGAGACATAGGATACATGCATACCATCTAGAGGGCCACATACTCTTTTAGGTACCCAGTGACCTGCCTCACTTCCATGTCCAAGCATACTAGAATTACAAGAACCACCACCCCATGTAAAAAGATCACCAGAAGCGGTGATGGCGCAAGTATGATATTCTCCACATGCAACCAGTTCAATATTCATGCCACTAAAACGGTCAATCAGCTTTGGATTGGAAACATCAACTTCTACACCATGACCAAGCCTGCCTCCTGACTCCTCCCCCCAACTGAAGATTTCTCCTTGCCTGTTAACCAATACTGCATGCCTGACACCACAAGCTATATGATGAACATCAAGGACCACTGTTGATTCTAGTGCCTTGGGCAGATTAGCATCAAACTTGCCACTATGTGAAACTCCAAGGGAGCCACCACCCATGATGCCCTCACCAACACCTTCTCCCCAAATGAAAACATCACCCAAGGAATCAAAATCATCAAGAAAAGATCCCTGACTTGATGAACTTACCATACTTGATGAGCTAATACGTACATTGTCAGAACTAATACGAACATTATCAGAACTAATACGAACATTATCAGATGATGAACTTCGGCCCATAAAATTTTCTATGCTGACCGATGGTGGTAAGCTAGCTGTATAGCTGGATGCCTCAACCTGACTGAAGTTGGTCGATGATGCAGTAATAGTGTACAGCATTATGTCGGAAAATGCCTTCCCCATGCCAGTTTGTGGAGGACTCTCAAAAGGAACTTGACAGAGTGCATTCCCAGCATCCTAACGTAATGAAAAGCAAAGATACATAAGTCATAATTGCATGATTGGTTTGTATTCCAATATATATTATACTGCGAGTAAAGTTTTGGGACAGACAAGTGGTGCAAATGGTTGATGAATTCTCCGGGTAATTGAACCATCAGCAGATGTACTACTCTCCCTTGCTTCATTTCTCAACTTACGCCAGCCACTATTAGAAATTAGTGCTTTGAGACCAACAAACCACACTTCAGCTTCATCCTTGTCCTTGCATATCTATCAAAAGGCGAGCACAAAGATTATAAGAATTTTAAAAACAATTCGATTCGCATGGTGCATGTCAAAGAATCTTTTGCAGATATCAAATACTTACACTGATATAGAGAACCAGCAATAATAAAAGATGGATCCTCAAATTCTAAACTTGGAAAATCTTTAGCTTTCAAGATAGATGACTCACCAAATCCAAAGATCTATCATTGTATATAAGAGAAAATGATTGATACTCCTTTTCAGGCCGAGGATATCGCTTAAAAATTGTCTGAAAAATACAAAACAGAATCAGAAACTTCAAAAAATTCAGCTAAAAATGTTCAAGAAAATTGAAAACTTATAGTTAACACAAAAGTCAAAAGTCACCTCACTAATTTCATTTTTCTTCATCATTTTTCATGCTTGAGATGCGAAAAGATTCTCTAAAGGGAATGCAAGAAAAATAATAGGTAGACTCAAGAGTAACTGAATGATGCTACAAGCATGGTTCTAAATCTCGGATGCGGTGGTGACCGTGATTATGGTTGCAGAACCACTTTGGCGGACGATGTGGATGGTTTACGGCTGTTGCTCCCTAATGTCACAATTGCAGTAAGCCAAAAACCTTTACAATAGGTGTCCAGCTGTCCCACGACATCTACTTCTTTCCCTCTTAGTTTCAGAAAAAGCAAGGTGCTCAAAGGCGCAATGGGTTTCCAATGCTAAAACGCAAGGCGAAGGTTTATGGCTGTTGCTCCCTAATGTCACAATTGCAGTAAGCTCAAAAACCTTTACAATAGGTGTCCAGCTGTCCCACGACATCTACTTCTTTCTCTCTTAGTTTCAGAAAAAGCAAGGTGCTCAAAGGCGCAATGGGTTTCCAATGCTAAAACGCAAGGCGAAGGACACACATGTCATGCACATGAGGCACACCTTTTTGCAAAAGACCCATACATTAATTTGACTTCACTTTTTGCAAAAATAAACCCCATTTTATGTTATTTTGTTGAGGGATTACATTACAGGCGGAATATGAGAAATAAAAGGGAGAAAAGAACCAAAAAAATAGAAGAAGGTGGTGGGTCTCATGCACCTCTTAGTTGAACCTTGCACGCCACAAGCGCGTCACATTGCCCTTGATGCGCCTCACCTCGTGCTAGAGGTGTACTTTTTAAAACTAAGTTCTCCAGCACAAGGTATATACTGAAATGATTGTATCACATATCTGAAACTAGAATATTTGAGTATCTGAAGTCAAGAGGGGCCAGAAGACATCATTTATGTCAAACAGCATAGGAAACAGGCTATTTTTTTGTTCATCATGTTTAAGCCTACAGTGCAGAAACAATTGGATCTGCCACTGTGTGCAAGCATCTTCGGAACCTATGCATGTATTGTCACAACGCTCAAGCATCAATTTGACAGAGGAATGAAGTATCCGGTAATACCCATGAGGTGGATGCATATTCAAGTATCCAAGAATGCTCTGACACACAAGTAATATGTACTTTTGGTAACATGAGAAGAGGACTTGCAGGATAATAGGATGACCACTCTCATAATCAGTTTTTCACATGTCACTTGGAGTACAGTCCGTGAATCTCCTCTCTATTCTCCACATATAACCAAATACCTGTTTGATCTATGCACAGAAGCATAAAGAATAGAGAAAGGGAGAAAAAGAATTGCACAGAATAACCCAAGGAACAAGCATGAAAACCATAAGCAGGTCGAGAAGTTAATTAATTTCGTCTAAATTCACTTGTGATCTACCTTCTCCTTATTGCAGCAAAGACATCTGCTCACGGAGAGTAAAGATCCTTCCCGATAAATTGAGAGGCTGACAGATAAAAACCTTATCAGCAAAGTCTCCCAGTGTAGTAGCCCAATATGTCACTGTAACAGCAACTAATACAGTTCAGGAAGCCCTCTTTTGCCTCCACCTCTGATGCAGCCAATAAATTTTCAGGTCTCTCTTTGTAAAGTTAAGTCTTCATATCAAACTATTTTCCACGACTACCATTTTGGTACTAAAACAAGTGTCAGCAACATTTTTCCATGTTATAGCAAAGATATGCTACGAGCGCCTATGGATATATCTTTCTCAAGTTTCTTCAAAACTTAATCATACTTCTAAATGACACTCATAATTTTGTTATAGATCATGCTCCTTGTAGAATTAGGATTATAGGAAGACTTGAAATATGCCATCTTTGAACATAAATGAGAAGAAAGTGAAGAAATAGTAACTAAATCAGAATAAGCAGATTGTTATCTCTTCATTCACCAGTCAGATGGCTCTTGAATAACTTCTTCATAGCCATTGTTTTGTCTGGAAGACAACTTATAAAGAGAACGCCACATTCTTAAGTTAAAGAGGGCAAAAAATTATATCAGGCAGCATTTAGCCAAAAACAATTGACACCAACAATAACACGGAAACCTAATACGTTAAATATTTAAATTAACCCATAAATAAGGGAAAAATTAGCATACTTACCCATTTACCCTCCTAAAGTCCTATTCCCCATAAACAAATCAAAACCTTGGCTTTGAATCATCTAAACGACTAAGAAACTTTTATCTGACAAAAGTAGTTATTAAAGAAGGAACGAACTAGTTAATCGATGATGTGACAAAAACAGATCGAGAAGGTGGCAGTCACTCACAGAAAGCCTCCCTGAATATTGCAAATATATCACACCAAAAATCAATAACAAGAAAAGGCTCCAACAATTAGCTCCCCCTTTTTATACACAAGAGGCTAGAGAGTAGTCCCAATTGCAATAGTAAGTTGACCTCTGTAACAACTTAGACATGTAAAATGGAGAGAAACTGAGAAAGCAACATAAATCTGACACCTTCTTCACCAACCTACCCAGGTTTCTCTATTTATCGCAAAGGATATTCTCCTTACAGCAGAAAAGACCTTCACAGCCCCTTCCCAACCCCCAACCTCCGACACCCTCCCCCACTTAAAATAAGAATTCACCACTATCTTCAGTCATTATATTAGAACAGTAATTGTCTTGTAGTTGTGGGAGAACTGGCAAACAATGAAAGTTAAAAGCCAGAATATACAAGTGACATTTACCATTACACTCTGATAAAGGGAATAAAGGAGGAAATATGAAGAACATGCACAACAAGAAGAGCTCAGAGTCACACAGTCCAATTCAATCTGCTACAAGTCTGTTCAGTGAGCAAGGACGAGGGCTCCAAGTTGTAAAGAAAATTTGGAGTTGCCACTCCACCAAACACCACGACAAAATGCCACGATAAATATCGCTTCTTCTCGCGCGTTATCCATTATGTAAAGGTGAGTCGCTGCAATAGTACTGTTTTCTGTGGTATGTCTGTTTTTTGTCAAGATTAACTAAACATATCTTAGTAATAAATTATTTGGTTACTGTAAATTTTAATAAGTATTGATCAACAAATATATGACCCACTCATAATATCATAAGTTTGGTCATGTTATGTTGAAAGAATACTTCTTAAACTTGAGGTCGAAAACACATTAATATGAATTTATAGAAAAAGTCATGCCGTGTTGTCGCAAACGCGATTTTTCCTTGATAGTAACTATTATATCAAACAGCTTTAAGCTAACAATGACCCATAAAATCTTATGTGTAAAGCAAGAATCCTGATTTATATTGCAAGTAAAATGCTCATCGCTAATCATGAATAAGAGGGGAGGCAAAGAAAAAGGTAAAAACCAGAAAGGATGATATATTTCATCTAATATTGTTTATCTGCAAGTCTTCTTTCTAGGAACAACCGCTCAAGTTTCCTAAGGATGGCTTCATACTAAAATCCTAGTGATGGTTGGCGGTGGAGTCACCGAAAAACGAAGAAAGCATGTGAGGATAAAGCCAACCATATTCTTGAAATATTTCCCTGACAACACTGTAGCAGTGCCCCAGAGTTTCTAATGAGTTTCCTGCTGTGAGCAAAATATAACTTTACTCTTTAACTACAAGGGGGTAATTTCTATTACACATTTATACATGATTGAAAAGACATAGACCTGTTTAATACTAACCTCCGTATCTAGATAAGTGAAACACTTCTTCTTTTTATGTGAGAGCTTTTGGGGAGAAGTGTGTCACGTATTTAGATACGGAGGAAGTATTTCACAAGAAATGAGACAGTGCATGCTAAAAAATTGGATGCACCCATATCTTCCAATTTTACCTTTTTAACTAAAATTTAGTCCATTATAGTCAAAAGTTGACAAGCTCCATGGTCTCTGTTCTGTGTTGTTTAAATGTAATGCACTCATGTACTTGCAACAATCTATAAATTACCCACAGATGGAAGATTAGACTTACAGTTCGTTGCCCAGGAATAATCCTTGAAACTTGACTGAGTTTAAGCTGCTTCTCCTCCTTCCCGGAATACCATATCAATACAGATTCATCCTGATCATACAAAAGCAAAGGAGTCAACAGACTTTTAAGTGACAAGACATCCCCCTCAATCACAAAAACAAAAGCTAACAAATTATAGGACTCTGCTTCCCTAAGGTGCAAGACTCAATATGGATCTACTTTTCAATCATTTAAAAAAAAAAAGACTGCGAAAGGTGAAACACTGACTTTTGTGGAAGGTATGTGGAAGTAGGATATGAGGAGATGAGGTTTCTGATCAATGATGTCCAGCAATGCTAAACAAAGAAAAGACCAGCACTGCTGGAGAGACGGAAGCAAGAAAATAAATGAAGTGCAAAAGCAGCTTCAGTGCCTCACAAGAAATCTATTTACCCTGAATCTCAGACTTAATCTTATCAGCAAAATCAAACCATCGGTACATAGTGAGTTAATACATCAGTACTGAAACCTACAGAAACAATGAACAGAAACCTAGTTGTTTACTTTAAATCTTTGAGGTTATGAAACACAGAAGGGAAGAGAAGCAACTTACATTAGATAGCCGAAATGGGCAGAACTTAGGCTTCCCTCTTCGCCCATACTTCAGCAAAGTTGCCCCTTTCTTCAATGCGGTAAGTGCCTGAAAATTGTTCTTAAATCAGAATAAGTAGGATGAAAACAAGGTTAAAGAAGTGCTGTATGTCCATATCGTATACAGTGCAAACCTCATGAAAGGCATATAGTCGTGATTGATTTGCAGCAATAGGAATGACAAAAGATCTTTTAACCACAAAAATCAAAGTTACTCTACTCCTTAAGTGAGCGCAAGTTATGAAAATGAGGCATTCAGGGTTTACCAGCTATACATGAAGAAACTAATTCTGCATGACACCAATCTATGGATGGAAAATTAAATCATCTAAGAAGAGAAATATATTCCACCAGACATCATAGCTGCATTAATTCAGACTATCTCCAGTATTTTCTCTTGTCTTGCTCATAAGATACCAAATCTGTTTTAACATTTCAGCAAGACATTATATGTAATATCCCGAAGGGGCGTTACATTATATGTCTGCCAATGGGAGGAGTTTCATAGAAGATAAAATAGATCACAACCATGTAGCACGAGGTGAAAATAATGGTCAAGCATCCAAGAGACCAAGACTCTTTCCGGGCTTTTCAGCATGCATTATCTCATCAGGTAAAAGAGGGAACAGGCAACAGGCTAATTGCATTTTAAATACAGAAGCCACCTTAAAGCACAACCAACACTCCCTTCAGGAGATTCGCTGTCTTCTTATGCCATATAACCCAAGGTTACAATGTTCCCTGACTCAACTTCCTCTTATGCCATAGGATCAAAGATTACATAGTACAAATGTCTGTCATTCGAATGAATGGGTGTTATACATATATTAGTAATCCGTTAACAAACGAAAACATTCAATACATTAAGCAAAGAACATCAGTTTGCGAAACCATTACACTATACATTATACAATTAGCATTATCAAAGATATACACACAATAGTTTCATATAGCACATTACATCAAAAGAAAAGAGAAAACTACCTGTCCAATGTCCCTTTCAGCCGGGCCACTCCTCTGTGAATCACCCATCTAAATTGCGAAATCCAGCGTTGTTGTGCTCGCCCCAACCTCGAAAATTTACCCATTTGAAATACTCCAAAAACCACTAATACTAATCCTAAAACTCAGTGACTCAACTACTAACCCCATAAAAGAACAATGCCAATTCTCCAAACCATCATTGCTTTCCCACCTCAAATATTGTGTATGCCATCATCATCATCATCATCATCATCATCATCATAATATTATTACTCCAAACAGCATTCTTCTCCAGCTCATTTACTCTTTTAAAACCCCACACAACTCAAAATTCGCCTAAAAACAAACAAATGCCTAGAAATCAACACTTATACCCTCTCCGTGAACCCTAAATATCAAATTATCAACTAAAATTCCAAATAAGGTTTAAATTTACCTCAAATATCACCTAAAATCCACAAATTTCTTCCAAAAAAAAAACAATGATATCTTCCACAGTTGCTCCGAATTTGACTTTTGAGCTTCGAAAACACGAATTCGTCAAAATTGCAGACCTTTTCAGTCCCCGATCAAAGAAAAAAAGCAAGAAAAATGAAGAAATTTAATTCAAATTAGGTTGAAGTTAAACGTAACGTAAAATCTCTCTCAATGTTCAGAGAACAAAAAGATTCTCCTGTATTTTCTCTCTCTTCCTTCTCTGATGGAGTTGTTATGTTGTGTGTGCAACAATTGTAATGTAAGAAGAATTGGGCAACGCAAACAAAATCAAAAACAAAAACAAAAACAAATGCATTGAAGTGTTCGTTGCGTTGTTGGAGTTGTTGATGTTGTTGTTAAATTTGTTGCTAAATTTGTTGTTGTTGTTAAACTTGGAGAAATTTGTTGTTCGTAATAAAGGTGGGGTGCCACATAAGCTACCTGGAAGTTCTTTACAAGTCACAATCTTAATATTTGGACTTCCCCAGGCTATTTTCAGTTGTCTTTTCTTAGTGATGAGTAGGCCCAATTCAGATTACATTTTTGGGCCCACTTGCACTTGCTTTTGTTTTATTTGTGGAATTGTGGGTTTACTGTTGTTGCTTCTTTCATTGTTTCCCGCTTTTTTCTTTTCTTTTCAGTTTCTGTTTACTCTTTTTTTTTATGTCATAACTCACGTTGTTCCTGCTCCCTCTCTGTCTATTCCCTAAAGGTTGTCTCGTTTTTCATTTTAGTTTATTTTTAAAGAGGATGTGCTATATTTTTATTAGGATGTTTTTATTATAGTCATAATAAAGATGATTATAAAAATCCTAATGGATCGGAATGATTATAAGTCCGTATATTTTAAAACCCGAAATCATTCTAGCGGACTATTTGAGATTCCCATAGATTAAGTATTTTTTTTTTTTTTATGGCCATGATAGAATTTTCATTTTCTTTTATGGTTATATGATCTTTATAATCTCTTCCTACTTTTTTCTTACATCACTTACATTGATTAAACTATACTTCTATATCAACTCGATACAACTCTGGAAAAAAGTGTCAGAAGGGATATAAGGTAGTCTTTTAGGGACGAATGATATATGGTATAAGAGTTTCCCAAGCCATTATGCAAAAAAATGAAGAGGCTATATATTAAGGTTTATTTGGAAAGATAAACTACAAATTTTTAAATTAATATATCTAGGGTTGCATTATCTTCAAATCTAAAAATAGTTTTAGGACTTACCAAGTATAATAAGATTTGATTAGGTTAAATCATGTTTAAATGATAACTTAATGCATTCAAGCCACAACCTCTCTCTCTTCTACTATAAAAAAACTTTGATGTCTGCCTCCATTGACGGTGCTTCATCACCTCCTCAATTTTGTTCTTCATTTGCTTTTGTTTTCATTGTTTTCTTTATCTTTTGGAAATCATCGAATTATAAATTCCAACAAAATCCTATATCTGAGTTTAAATCAAGGTTGTAAAATTATATTTTCATTTTCTAGCTACCTTGTTTCAGATAAACTATCTTTATCTCAGAGTCTGAAAAATCACAATGTGACTCTGTATGAGGCGTTCAATAGAAAAATGTCTCGTATAGTTAATTAATGAGAGTCATAATTGTTATTAACAATGACTTGAATAAAAACAAATGATAACACTAAAAAGTATGTGGGCAACCCTAATATAATTTTTTTTATAACATACTTTATCCATCCTTCCACAAATTTCTTGTTAGGTTTAGGCACACTTTTGAGTAGATTTTATAGTATGCTATTTCCGTATTCAGATAGTTCTTATATATGTTCTTTTTACCATCAAAAATTTAACTTTCACGACAAACTTGGTCAAATAGGTCTAAACATAAGGAATGATAACTGATTATATTCAAGGGGTCTATTAAATTCTACGGTTTTTTCACATGGTTCCCGTGTGGAATTTTAAAATTCATGGGGTGCCCTTATAGTTTAAAAATGCACCCGGTACCCCTTACTATTTAAATAAAATGCATGAAATGCCTTTAATGACTAACGACGTCAAGTTTCCGTTAGGTTTAGAGAGTTAATTCCTTTCTTTCATCTTTTCCCCTTTCATTCTTTTACCCCAATTCTCCCTCTATCTCCCCAGTTTTGGGCCACCTACCCTACACCACCACCCACCACACCCCCTCCTCTTCTTCGTTGCATCCTCTCCTCTCATGCTCCCTCTCTTTCTCTCCCCTGCTGCTGCATGTTTAGCCGCTGCCATGACCCACGCCGCCACCTCGCCGCCTTTGCCGTCCGTTCTTCTCCCTCGCCTATGTCCCCTTCACACAATCCTCTTCTCTCTCTACTCCTCTATCTCTTTGTCTCTTGCGCCACCTCGCTCGGCCCGTGTGTCGCCACACCACCACTTTCCGCCGCATCCCAAGCCCACTGTCGTCACACTCTTGTGAAAGCCATCCCAGAACCCTGGCCGGCGAAGACGAAGATCCCCCCTCCCCATGAAATATCCCCCCACCCAGAAAGACTAGACCCGGTCTAGTCTTTCGGTGGGGAGAATTTTACGAGGGGAGGGGGTGAATTTCGAGGGGGTGGGGGAGGTTTTCGAGGGTGGAGGCGGGGAATTTCGGCCGTTTTACGGATGGATGGTTCTCCCAGGTGGCAATACGTGGCGGTAGTGGTGGGTCGGGGGTGGTTCTCCGTGCGGTAGTAGTGGCGGGGTGGGGGTGAGGTGGTCAGAGGGGTGGGGGGGAAGGGTTTTGGTTTTTTTCTTCAATATAGTTAATTAGAATTATTTATGATTTAATTGGTATTAATTTAGTTAGTTAGGGATTAATTAGAATAATTAGGTTGATTTGGCTGTAATGACTAACGGAAACTTGACGCTGTTAGTCATTAAGGGCATTTCATGCATTTTATTTAAATAGTAAGGGTACCGGGTGCAATTTTGAAACTATAGGGGTACCCCATAAATTTTAAAACTATACAGGGGTACCATATGAAAAAACCGTAAATTCTATTTAGATAAAAGTTCACATAAACCGAATACACCCTTGCTATTTTGAAATTACCTATTAGAATATTAGATAGTAGTATAACCCAATATATTTATCTTTTGTCAAAACTTAATAGTTTCAAGTCCAGACCACGTGAATGTTATATGTATTATCAACAAGGGAACCGAATATACCACTCCAAGGCACGGAAACTACGCTTTCCTATTAGTTTAATTTCACCCCTCTAGGATCAACGGGTTAACACGAAATAACCAATGAGATACAATGGAGAAAGCAATCCACAAGATGATCTTCTATGTGAATCAACAAGAACTTTTGTGTTTGTTGTTTGTGAAGAATACTAGAGAGAAAATACAGAAGTTTCTCTAAAGCAAAGCAAGTTTTGTGATATATGAAAACTGGTTTTTTTCAACCCCTCATATAAATGGCAAAGGTAGTATTTATATTACCTTCTTAGTTCAGAGTAGTTATTGCCTCAATATCCTTTTAATCCTCTGATTAAATTCCCAAACATCATTAAAAGGATAACGTACACAATACAACGGTTATAAACCGTTCACGCAAAATTTCACGCTCCGAAACAGTAAGCACGTCGCGAGCCGCGATACAGATCGCGAGCCACGACAGCACGCTGGTCTCGACCCGTGACGGGTGTCACGACCAGTGACGACACCCAGGTCGCGACCCGCGACGGATGTCGCGACCAGTGACGACCTTCCTGTTTCGCTTGATTGTTTCACGTGTTTTGCGTCTTCTAATCTTAGCATACTAGACCTCCTCCTCTTCTAGTATAATACCATATGAACTTACAAACCCATTACCCTATAAATGTTCCAACAATCCTCCTCCCATTTATAGGTTAATGTTGAAAGGTTTTTCAACTTGCTATAAATCACAAACAAGACATGCTCATGCATCATGGAAATATCTTATGATTGAATCTCCACTTAGTAAAAGTATACTTTACAATAATTTCGATCATAATGATAGACAAAGCTTTGAATCATACAACCACCACAAATCATTGAAGATACTAATACACATAAGCATAAACTTAGTTCTTAACCTCCGACGCCTATGAAGCCTTGGTGTCCATATCCATTCATAAGCGTTCCAAGTCAAGCCTTAGACTTGGTGAAGCGGCCAAACCTCTAGCTTATATAGGTAAATCTACTGAACATGCTCCTATAATTGAGCACTTATCAAAGATTTATTAAGAAATTAAATTCAACCTCTTAACATTGTAGAATCAAGCACTAACCTTGGGATGTATTAAACAAGTGCTTCCAACCTTCAAGAGAAGTACTATCCTCATTGAATTCGAGATCTAACGTTGTATTAGACGTTAAATTGAGTTTTCCTTAACCATAGGTGATAGGTCGTTTCACTACCAAAAATAATTCCTAAGTCACCTAACTAGTATAGTCAGGCAAGTAGGGTCGAACCACTGAGGAAGGACAGTTAAAATCACAATTTGAACCAAGTTCACTAGTACTAACAATCAAAAGTTGGAGTTTTTGGTTAACTAATTGGAACGCAAACGAAAGAAGTGAATAAAATTCGATAATTAAAAACCTAGGGCTAATAGGATTCACTATGCATCGATCATGATTCAAGAACAATAATTGGGATAGGAATGAATTTAGGCAAAGGAAGATGTTGCTCTCGCAATCAAATTCCACAATTAAACAATAAAACAAGCTATCGCGATTATGGCTTAATTGTTCAAAGATAGAAATCCATCACTCAAACTCGCACGCTCTCGCTTATAGAATTGAGCGAATAATACTTGCAAATTGGCCAAACATGCAATCAATCCAAAACCCATCAATTGAATTGCCAAAACAAACCGATTTAAATCCTAAAAACTAACAAGAATCATGACCTTTGCATAGTTTCACCAAGCCCTAGAAGAAAGTCTACTCACTATTCATAATTGAATTAACAAGAACAATAACAATAAAAACCCTAGAATTCATGATTGAAAACTAAAAGAAACAAAGAATTAACAATAATAAACTATATTGGAAAGCAAAACAATAATTAAAATTGATAAAGAACAATGGAAGAAAATACCTCAAAACTTGGATTAATGGAGAAAATTAGGGTTCAAGGTTGAAGAAGAAGAAGAGAATGGAAAAACGTAATGCTGGCCTCCTTTTTGGTTTTCTTTCTTTTCCTCTAGCTTAATCTAAAACATAACATTCTAGTCTATCTCCTTTCTAACTTAAAGAAAAAATAAAATAAAAAGTAGTACAAAACTAGGAGAGTAGTGGAAAGGACATGTGGCGCACGGCCCAGCTGAGGTCCGACCAGCGGACGCTGGTGGCCCAGAGGACGAAGCAGTGGCGGCTGCTGCGAAAGAGAAAAACCAGCGTGCGCTGGTTTTGATCCTGGACCACTGGCTCAACTTCGGAAGCTTGTATCTCATGTTCTAGGCATCGTCTTGGGGCGTGTGACCCACCGTTGCGAAGCTCTTCGAGTCTAGTTTCCAATGCATTTTGAATCGCATTAATACGATAAGTACAGCTCGAGATATGGCCAAAATAGTGCAGGGTGGTCAAACTGATCTTTCGCAAACAATGTTATTTCTTCAATTCTAGCTCTATTAACCCCAATAAGCTATGCCATTACCCTTATGAATGTCAAATAAGCTTCATATGATGTAAATCTTCGTATAGAACATCCATGATCACCAACTCTCCTTGTACAATCATCCACTTCGTGTCATCTTGCTCCGAAAGCTTCCAAATAGCTATAAAACTACCTGAAAAGTTAAGAAACACAAACGAAGCGTAATAGAGCACAAAAATGGATAATTTATGCAGTTAATGCCTAAAATGCAACTATATGGACTAATATGCAACTAATATGCGACTAAAATATGCCTAAAAACTCTATACCATTGTGTTTCATCAATAGGTTGTTCAATAGGCTTAAGACCCATCCCTTTGTTCATTTTGTTCACTAGTTCCATTGGCAACGGTTTAGTAAATGTATCCGCCAAGTTCAAACTAGACCGAACAAAATCAATAGTTATACAACCATTCCTTATCATTTCACTCACATAGCTATGTCTAACTCCAATGTGTCTTGACTTGCCATTATAGACTTCACTATAAGCTTTAGCTATGGTTGATGCACTATCACAATGAATAGCAAGAGGTGACATAGGTTTGACCCATAAGTCAACCTCACTCAACACATTCCTTAGCCATTCCGTTTCTTAGCAACAAGATGCCAATGCAATGAATTCCGATGCCATAGTTGAATCCGTTATACATGTTTGCTTCTTGGATGCCCATGAAATAGCACCTCCTCCAAGAAGAAACACCCATCCACTTGTGGATGAATAATCTTCCTTATTGGAAATCCAACTAGCATCCGAGTAACCTTCTAGAATAGAAGGTTCTCCTTTGTAAGTTATGACATAATCCAAGGTTTTATTCAAATACCTAAGCACTCTTCTCAATGCTTGCCAATCCAACATACTAGGATTACTAGTATACCTACCGAAGCTTACCAATAACAAAAGCTATATCCGGCCGAGTGCTAGTCATAGCATACATCAAGCTTCCAATTAAGCTTGCTTACTCCAATTGTGAAATAGGAGAACCACTACTCGGAACCAAGTGAACACTAGGATCCATAGGAGTAGCAAAATGAGTCGAGTTCGATTCATTAAACCTCTTGATCACTTTCTCAATGTAATGAGATTATGATAAATATATTGACCCTTTACCTCTCACTATTCTAATACCTAGAATAACATCCGCTTCACCCAAATCTTTCATTGAGAAGCTAGTAAAGAGAAAGGCTTTGGTCTTTTCCACTTGTTCCAAATCGACTCCCAAAGATAAGCATATCATCAACATATAAGGAAATTATAACTCCATTACCATTATTATCAAATTTACTATATACACACTTATCAGACTGATTTATTTTGAACCCACTAGATAAAATAACTTCATCAAATTTTTGATGCCATTGCTTAAGTGCTTGCTTAAGGCCATACAAAGATCTATCTAGTTTGCAAACCTTAGTCTCTTGTCCTTTGACTACAAAACCTAGGGGTGTTCATTTCGGATATCCGATCCGATCCGATCCGAAAATTTCAAATCGGGAAAAATGCGATCCGAATCCGATCCGGAAAATTTCGGATCGGATCGGATATCCGAAATTTCGGATATCCGAAAAATAAAAAAAATTGAAATTTTCAAAAGAAAAGTTCTTAAAATATGTTCCGGATCGGATCATCGGATATTTCGGATATCCGACCTTAAAAACGGATATTTCGGATCGGATATCCGAAAAATTTCGAAAAAATCCGAAAAATTCCAATATTTCGGATATTTTCGGATATCCGAAACTAAAAAAATCCGATCCGTACCCGATCCGAAAATTTTCGGATATCCGATCCGAAATATCCGAAAACTTAAAAAGCGGATCGGATATCCGAAAAATCGGATCGGATCGACCGGATCACGGATCGGATCGCTCGGGTCGGATATTTTGAACACCCCTAACAAAACCTTCAGTTTGATTCATGTACACTTCCTCCTCCAATTCACCATTAAGGAAGGCAGTTTTGACATCCATTTGGTGAATTACTAGACCATGAATCGCAGCTAATGCTATCATAAGTCTAATGGTAGCTATTCTAGCAACCGGAGCATAAGTGTTGTTGTAGTCTAACATCTACAGCTCTTTTTGGGACACTTGGGCTTATCAGAGCCGTACACGTGTCACCTGAGTTAAAGAGAAGAAATGCCTTGCATCTTTGGGCTACCCTCAGGAGAGTTAAAAGGTCTAGATTCTGGCCCAGCAGTCAGAGCCCAACAATGTAAGGAGGCTGAAGGAGATTGGTTAATAGAAATCCACTAGTCATGATCTGCCACGTGTCGTGTTTTGATTCCTCACCCAATCAGAAGCCACTATTCTAGGGCAGGTATTAAGGATAGCTGTCAACTTGCTATCACTATAAATACCCCTAAAATCAGGAGACACACAATTCAATGCAAACAGTGTAAAGTTACTCTGAAAAACTATCCTCTCACTTTCTCTCTCTATCTCTATATTTCTCTTTCCACTCCTGATACCTGACTTAAGCTTCGGAGGGGGAACCACTACCCAAACCTCCAGGGTGGGTCCCTTTTTGCAGGTTCGGGAACGAAGCTCAGGCTTGGACTTGGTTGATTCAGACATTGTTGCACAAGTCTCCAAAGAAGAACATCTAAGGGATAATAGTTTACTTGCTCGACAAGAAAGCACCATCTACAGCTTACTTGTTGGACAAGCGGACAAAACATTTGGCGCCGTCTGTGGGGAGACGCAGCGATGACTGATTGTCAATCGTCCAACCTTGCCGAAACCGAAGTCTTCGTGTTAATGTCGAAGACACGAAGAGAACACGAGAGACCACCTCGAGGAAGGGATAGACCCCCGTCCATCGTCCGGGTTCTCGGGACCAAGCCAAGAACTCCGTCATTCAAGAGAATCTTGAACGTCAGTGGATCGCCCATCTAGAGAACGCCTTGAATGATTTCCGAGGCAAAGATGGCAGCTATCGTCCGAGAACGTATCAAGAGCAATATGTTGTTTTTCCGGCTTAACCCTGAGCCAGCTGCTAACAATCCACCTCCCCCTAGGGGACGTTCCCAAGACGATCGTCCAGGTCCTAGTCGACCTGTTCGTCAGGAACCCTCTAGGAGAACGGCAGGAGGAAAGCAACCAGAGGATAAGGGTCAGCGAAGGAAGATGGACTGGAACCTGGTGGTAAGGACCCAGGACCATGTTCGTCCAAGCGGGCACCGAATGGAAACAGATGCCAGAGAATATCTAGACGCAAAGAGAGCGGCAGCAATACAACGATCGCCGACGTGTTCTACATCATACCCGAGAGACCCTCCTTTGAGGTTGTCGTCCAGAGGGGAGGGACGAAGTTTAAGTCACTCTCTTGTTCATCCACGACAAGAGAAGACAGTGGCTCAACCCATGGCCTATAGGCGTCCATTGCCTGCAAACACATCGTCTGACCCGGTGTTAAAGGAATATCGTAAGGAGTACATACCCATTGAGGGACAGATGGGAGCCCTCCAGATTAACTGGCCCACTCCATTCTCGGCCAGGATAATGGAGGCGCCCCCCTTCCCAAAGGTTAAACTCCCTACTATAGAACCTTTTGATGGAACAACAGATCCCGATGATCACTTGTCCGCTACAAACATCGATGTACGTCCAAGGAGTAGATGATGCTACCTGGTGTAAGAACTTCCCAAAGAACTCAAGGGAGTAGCTCGAAGTGGTTTAACAATCTTCCACCTAATTCAGTCAATAATTTCACGGAACTCAGTTTCTTATTCACTAGTCACTTTGTTGCCAACAAGCAAGAACAAAAAACAAGCATGCACCTAGGCAAGGTCGTCCAGGGACCTAAGGAGGCTCTTAGAAGTTTCGTTAAGAGATTCAACCTTGAAGCCCTTCAGATCCAAGATCTTAATGCTGGAGTGGCCTTTGACGCCTTCATAAGGGGTCTAAGGCCAGGAAGCTTTAAGTTTGATCTTGTTAAAAAGAAAATCTCCACTCTTGCCGAAGCCTTAAGGGAAGGCGAAGCGTTTATTCACGCTACCGAAGTGTGTCTGAGGCAAAGCATCCCGAGTCTAAGAAGCTCGAAGAGGTTGCTCAAACCAAAGAAGAGCAACCCCAAGAAAGCCGAGACTTGGGCTATAACCTCCACTACTTCATCTAGAAGGAACAAGAGAAAAGAGGCTGAGCCATCCTCATCCAACCCTATTGAATTTAACAAGGACCAATACTCCATTCTCATGGAGATTAAGGATCAATATGAGTTGAAGGCCCCAGCTGAAATGAAAACCCCTTATAGAAATAGGGATAAGAGCAAGTATTGCCACTTCCACAAGGATTGCGGTCACGAAACTAATGAATGTAAGCACCTCAAGAAGGCTTTGGAGGAGCTAGCTCGAAAGGGAAAGATGAACTCCTATATGCCTCAAGGGGGAAGGAAGTTTCAAAGAAAAGACAATTGGCAGACTAAGAAGAAGGAAAGTGAGAGCACAGACGAGGATGTTGTTCTCGTAATTTCTGGAGGGTTTGCTGCTGGAGGACCAACCAATAGAGGCCACAAAAACTACCTTAGGGAGCTTGGCCAAGTTTTGTTAGCTGATCAAACAAAGGCTGAGCCCTTCCCAAGGGTGGTAGTTAGTGAGCAAGATCGGGGCAGGTTGAGGACTCCCCATGACGATCCATTGGTTGTAGAGATGAAAATAGCAAACTTGAGAGTAAGAAGAATTCCGATCGACCTTTGGAAGCTCGACGGACATCATCGTGCCGATCGCTTGTCCATTAAAATTTGATGAGAAGAACTTGGTTCCCGTTCACCATCCCATCATAGGGTTTGGGGGAGGAGTCATCCACCCAATGGGAACTGTTACTTTCCTCGTTCGAGTGGGAGAAAAGGATGCCGCTAGAACTTTGTTTATCAAGTTCTTGGTAGTCCGAGATTTGACAGCCTACAATGTCATTCTCGGGCGACCAACTCTGAATCACGTCAAAGCCGTTATAGTTACCCACCTGATGTTGATGAAGTATGAGTGTGATGATGGCAAGATTGGCTCATTATATGGGGACCAGCAGGTGGCAGGGAGTGTTATCTTGACTACCCTCAAGCCGTCATCATGGAAGATGTGCAATGAAGATCGACGCGGAGTTCTTTGGTGAAAGGAAAACGTCTGAAATAGAGAAGGATAAGACGAAGGTGGTTAGCGAGAGGAAAACGTCCGGGAATAGTCAAGGACCACTTGGCCTCATTAAAAGCGGCCATTGAGAGCCCTCAGACGCCTCTCGCTCCCTCAAGGAAGGCGTCTGAGCATCTTCCCAGAGAAAAAGAGAAAATATGAAATCATCAAGGAAGAGCCTCCCTTGTCTGAAGAAGTGATGGCCATCGTGGGACTAGCAATAGAGCGTCCCGGAACCCGCCCGAGGCCCCAGAAGACGTCTGTCTGGATGAGGCTCGTCCAGAGCGAACCTTGAAAATTGGTTCTTCACTCTCTTTGGGCTTAAAAAGCCTCTTAATCAGCCTACTGAAAGAATTTCAGGACGTGTTTGCCTATTGTGTTGAAGAAATGCCTGGAATTGATCCAGAAGTAGCCGTCCATCGGTTAAATGTTGATCCAAAAACAAAATCTGTTCGTCAGAAGAAGAGGCATTTGGGACCGGCTAGAAATCAGGCGGTTGACCAAGAAGTTCAGAAGTTGTTGGAATCCAAGTTCATCAAAGAAACCTATTACCCAGACTGGATAGCAAATGTGGTCATGGTGCCAAAGCCCAATGGCACCTGGAGGATGTGTGTGGACTACACTGATCTCAACAAGGCTTGTCCTAAGGACAGTTTCCCCTTGCCTAAGTTGGATCGTCTGGTGGACTCTACAGCTGGTCATGCTTTGCTGAGCTTCATGGACGCTTATTCTGGCTTTCATCAAATCCCAATGTGGCCTGAGGATCAGGACAAGACGTCCTTCATTACAGAAAAAGGACTGTATGGCTGGTTGAGAATGCCATTCGGCCTGCGCAATGCCCCGGCCACTTTTCAAAGATTGATCAATACTGTTTTTCAGCCACAATTGGGAAGAAATATGGAGGCATACATTGACGATATGATAGTCAAAAGCCGTCAAGAAGAAAATCATGTTGGTGATTTGAGAGAAACCTTTGAAACTCTCAGGAAATACAAGTTAAAGCTGAACCCCAGCAAATGTGTGTTTGGAGTTTTGTCGGGGAAGTTTTTAGGCTTTTTGGTGGATCAAAGGGGAATTGAAGCAAATCCCGAAAAGATACAAGCTATTTTAGACATGAAGTCTCCGTCAAAGGTGAAGGAAGTTCAGAGGCTGACGGGTTGCTTGGCTGCCCTTGGACGTTTCTTGTCTAAGTCAGGCGACAAGTGCCATCACTTCTTCGCCACAATTAAGAAGAAAGCAAAGTTTGAATGGACAAATGAGGCGGAGCAAGCACTACAGAGCAGTCAAGGACCACTTCGGCAGCTGCCTAGGTTGGTCGGCCAGTGAGGGGAGAAAAGTTTGTTTGTATATTTGGCGTTGTCCGCTCAAGCCGTGAGTCTTTGTTGTTTGGCCGAAAGAGAATCCGTCCAAGTCCCAATATACTTCGTGAGTCACGTACTCAAAGACGCGGAAAATAGGTACACTCCCGTTGAGAAGTTTGGATTGGCACTCGTCATGGCGGCCAAAGCTAAGGCCCTATTTCTTGGCGCACAGTATACTCGTCTACACCGATCGGCCTTTGAAGCAAGTTCTACCGAAGATGGAAGGCTGCTCGGACGAATGTTAAAATGGGCGGTGGAGCTTAACATGTTTGATATATCCTTTGAACCAAGGACCAGCCATTAAAGGGCAAGCCTTCGCGCATTTTATAGTCGAACTTACTCGGCCGACCATAGAGCCGATATTCGATCCAAAGAAGAGGAAGAAGGCATTGGACGCTCATGGTTGATGGCTCGTCCACAATCAATGGATGTGGAGCAGAATCATTTGCCAATCTCCCGAAGGGGACAAGTTTGAATATGCATTAAGGTTCCAGTTCGGGGCATCCAATAATGAAGCCGAATATGAGGCACTCTTGGCGGGAATCAAAATGTGCAAAGCGGCCTGAGTCGTTGAGATCGAGGCCAAATCGGACTCCCTCTTAGTGGTCACCAAGGTTAATGGAGATTTTGAATGCAAAGAAGCATCAATGAGCAAATACATGCAACTCATCAAAGATGAGATAGAGCCATTAAAACGATTTGTCCTCGACCAAGTACCAAGGTCGAGAAAATCATCAGCGTATGCACTCTCGAAGTTAGCCGGCTCGGGTGAAGGTGATGTGCCAAGAACAATATTTTGGGAAGTCAAACCCAAAAAGAGCATAGATCAAGAGCAGATTATGTTTCTCGGTCGCGGGACCTGTCCGGATGGAGCCGATCATAGAATACAAGAAGACGGGACGATTGCCTTCGGATCCCGTAGAGGCCAAGTATGTGAAGGCTGAGGGACAAGTGGTTTGAGCTATGGGACGAGACACTTTACAAGAAATCATTCAATCGGCCTCGCTCAAGTGCGTCACCGAGAGAAGATGGTCCGGAGGTCCTGAAAGAACTCCATGAAGGAGCTTGTGCTTCTCATATTGGGGGAAGAGCTTTAGGGAAAAGGCTCTAAGGACGGGGTACTACCGGCCAACATTAAAGGAAGACGCTCTTGTCTATGCAAAGAAGTGTGACAGTTGCCAGAAGCATGGAAATGTGCATCAGAAGCCGTCCAACTACCTAACCCCCATCTTGTTCCCTTTGCCCTTTGCCAAATGGGGCATGGATATCCTAGGACCTTTCCCAGTGGCCGCCGGACAAAAGAAGTTTGTGATAGTGGCCGTTGATTACTTCACTAAATGGATAGAGGCGGAGGCCATGCGAGGAATAACAACGAACGACGTCAAGGGCTTCATCTCGGAAAAGCATTATAACCCGTTTTGGCATACCACGTACCATCGTTTTCGATAATGGCCCCCAATTTGAAACACCTAAACTGAAGGAGTGGTTGGCAGAAAGAGAAATAAAAGCACACTTCGCCGCCGTTGCTCACCCACAAGCAAATGGGCAGGTAGAGTCCTTCAACAAGATTCTATCAAATGGAATCAAAAAGAAACTAGAAAACGCCAAGGGACAATGGGTTGAAGAGTCGTAGTTGGTGTTATGGTCCATCGTAACAACCGCCAAGAACTCTACCGGGGAGACGCCCTTCATGTTAGTCTACGGCCACGAAGCGTCTTGCCCATAGAGATTGAAGAACCCACCCCTGCGAGTTATGCTTGTACTCAGAAGATGCCAACTGGGCTGCATTGCGCACGGCTTTAGACCAAGTGCCAGAAGTCCGGGGCAATGCCTTGCTAAGAATGCAATTGTACAAACTGCGTATGGCTCGGGAGTTTAACAAAAGAGTTGTTAGACGACCACTCAAAGTAGGGGATCTTGTCCTTAGAAAGATGGAAGCGGTTGGACGAGCAAAAGAGTTAGGGAAGCTAACACCTAATTGGGAAGGACCTTACATGATTATCCAAGAGCCGCGCAAGTGGTACTTTTCGTCTTCAAGATATGGATGGACGACCAAGACGCCATACTTGGAATTCGATAATTTGAAAAAGTATCACGTCTAATTCAATCCACCGTCGAATGTCTATGAAGTAGTTTGTAGTTAATCCAAAGTGCCGCGGCACATGTTAGAAAAAAGAATTGTATACATGCATCTTGGCATTCCGTCAAGCAAAATCCATATAATACAATTTCTACTTTCTTATTTCCTTGTTTATTGTCACCAAGTTAATTCACTCGGGGCATTAAATCAGTTACTCGTCTAAAAGTGAAAGTAACTTGGATAAAAAAGAATAGCGTCACAATTACTCATTTTTAGGCCGAACATCACTCCATCGAAGAGACCGGCCAAAGTATTGCACATACAAGGCCGTCAACCGACAAAACCTCTAGTAAGAGTAACGTCAAAGTCTCGAGAGAAAGCCGGCTCCGAAATAAGTCCTTAGTAAAGGATACTTATCTTCACAAGCACGGCCAGCTAAGTAGTCTAGACCCTAGTAAGGGATCGCTACTTAATGACGAGTGTTGCTCCCTCAAGGAAGCCGGCTAAAACATGCGTTCAGCATATATAACAAGCTCGTCCAATAGTTTCAGCAGGCTCGGCCAATGATTGTCGCTTTCCTTCTTGGCCTTTGGCTCGCCCACCAGGTACGGTTGAACTAAGCCCAAGAAAGGGGGGGGAATGGTAGAAGCCTAAAAGACGAGCTCAAAAGAAACTAACAAGGTCGTCCAAAACAAGTGTTTCAATCATATTATGCAGATCGTCTACGATGTTCAAGACGAGTCAACTTTTGTACTTGGAAACAATTCAAAGTTAATGTGATAGTCAAATGGGAATTGATGAAAATAAGAGGCAAGCAAGTGGCAAAAGTCTTTCATATATATCATGAGTAAATTTACAAAATATGATTACTGAAGGCTACAACGGCAGATAACTAAAGAAACTAGAAAAATAAACCTAAAACTAGGCTTCGTCTTCAGCATGAGTTTCTTGGTTGTCCTCGGGCTCCTCATCTTCGGCTGAAGCCTCGTCGCCTGACTCTATAAACTCCGGAGGATCCTCGGCACAGACCATGGCCCTATGGACACTCTGTTGGTATTCCAGGCGACGGACAAAGCTCGGGACCTCCTCGGCTTCAGCCAGCATTTCGAAGGCCTTGACGGCCCAAACTTTGGACGTTTCGACAACATGTTCAAGCCCCTTTTTGGCATCGTCAAAGGTTTGGGAAACCGTCTTTTCCAGACGAGTGTTTCTCGCCCTTAGAAGAATATTCTCCCTTCTCAGCTGAGCAGCGACAAGAAGGGCGGCGTCTCTCTCGCCCTTAAGATCAGTAGAGAGAGTGTTGATAATCATCTTCAGATGGTCGCTCTCCTTGTACTGATCATTGATGGTAACAAGATATTTCTTGTTCTTGGACTCAAGATCCGCGCCGACCTTTTCTCCAATGCATCGAGTGACTGACGATGGAGAGTATTCGCCATCTCAATATCATGAATGGCCTTGTCGCCGGCCGTGTAGCAAGATGGACGAGGTGCTTGTTCTCCTTTCTGAGCTCCCTCGCCCATTCTTCAGTTAGCATGCTGCGAGCCAGAAGCTGGAACAATGAAAACAAATCAAGTTATTAGACGAGTAAAAGAATCAAAATTTGTATCAAGTATAAAATAAAGCAGGCTAAAAGCAATACCTCGGCAAAGAAGTCGAGACATGTAGCCCACATGCCCGAAGAGACGCCCCCTTAATCCCTTTATGTAGGATTCAGGGGTAGCACTTGAAGAGCTCGCTTAAGTCGCTCCTTCTCCGGCTTCGACATTTTGGCGAAAGCGGAGAAGACTCCTCGTCCGAATCGCCGAGAGGAGGAGCAGGGGGAATAGCGGGGGCCTTTGCCCTTATCCGAAAGAGGGGGAGAGTCGGGAATCTTGATAGGAATGACGATGGATTGTCTATCGGACGGACTCATGGACCGTCCACCGACCCGCACCGTCCTAACTATATTGGGGTAATACGACTCACCGGACGAAATAGATGCCGTCCTAACAGCTAAGGGCATTTGTGGCACCAGCTTAGCTACCGAGCCGCTGAACCCTGGATAGTTCTCGCAGCGCGGCTCCAGTTACCGGTGCAACTATAGCCAAGGCGGACTCGGGTTCGACCTCAGTAGAGTCGGCCGGCAACACGTTGAGTGGAACAGCCGCATGAGCACCCTCTCCCTCCTCAGCCGGGGCAACAGCGGAAGGCCCCTTTTAAGATAGTTCTTATATATGTTCTTTTTACCATCAAAAATTTAACTTTCACGACAAACTTGGTCAAATAGGTCTAAACATAAGGAATGATAACTGATTATATTCAAGGGGTCTATTAAATTCTACGGTTTTTTCACATGGTTCCCGTGTGGAATTTTAAAATTCATGGGGTGCCCCTATAGTTTAAAAAATGCACCCGGTACCCTTACTATTTAAATAAAATGCATGAAATGCCTTTAATGACTAACGACGTCAAGTTTCCGTTAGGTTTAGAGAGTTAATTCCTTTCTTTCATCTTTTCCCCTTTCATTCTTTTACCCCAATTCTCCCTCTATCTCCCCAGTTTTGGGCCACCTACCCTACACCACCACCCACCACACCCCCTCCTCTTCTTCGTTGCATCCTCTCCTCTCATGCTCCCTCTCTTTCTCTCCCCTGCTGCTGCATGTTTAGCCGCTGCCATGACCCACGCTGCCACCTGCCGCCCTTGCTGCAGTCCGTTCTTCTCCCTCAGCTATGTCCCCTTCACACAATCCTCTTCTCTCTCTACTCCTCTATCTCTTTGTCTCTTGCGCCACCCTCGCTCGGCCCGCTGTGTCGCCACACCACCACTTTCCGCCGCATCCCAAGCCCACTGTCGTCACACTCTTGTGAAAGCCATCCCAGAACCCTGGCCGGCGAAGACGAAGATCCCCCCTCCCCATGAAATATCCCCCCACCCACCGAAAGACTAGACCGGTCTAGTCTTTCGGTGGGTGGGAGAATTTTACGAGGGGAGGGGGTGAATTTCGAGGGGTGGGGGAGGTTTTCGAGGGTGGAGGCGGGGAATTTCGGCCGTTTTCTGGATGGATGGTTCTCCGGTGGCAATACGTGGCGGTAGTGGTGGGTCGGGGGGTGGTTCTCCGTGCGGTAGTAGTGGCAGGGTGGGGGTGAGGTGGCTGTAGTGGGGGTGGGGGGGGAAGGGTTTTGGTTTTTTTCTTCAATATAGTTAATTAGAATTATTTATGATTTAATTGGTATTAATTTAGTTAGTTAGGGATTAATTAGAATAATTAGGTTGATTTGGCTGTAATGACTAACGGAAACTTGACGCTGTTAGTCATTAAGGGCATTTCATGCATTTTATTTAAATAGTAAGGGTACCGGGTGCAATTTTGAAACTATAGGGGTACCCCATAAATTTTAAAACTATACAGGGGTACCATATGAAAAAACCGTAAATTCTATTTAGATAAAAGTTCACATAAACCGAATACACCCTTGCTATTTTGAAATTACCTATTAGAATATTAGATAGTAGTATAACCCAATATATTTATCTTTTGTCAAAACTTAATAGTTTCAAGTCCAGACCACGTGAATGTTATATGTATTATCAACAAGGGAACCGAATATACCACTCCAAGGCACGGAAACTACGCTTTCCTATTAGTTTAATTTCACCCCTCTAGGATCAACGGGTTAACACGAAATAACCAATGAGATACAATGGAGAAAGCAATCCACAAGATGATCTTCTATGTGAATCAACAAGAACTTTTGTGTTTGTTGTTTGTGAAGAATACTAGAGAGAAAATACAGAAGTTTCTCTAAAGCAAAGCAAGTTTTGTGATATATGAAAACTGGTTTTTTTCAACCCCTCATATAAATGGCAAAGGTAGTATTTATATTACCTTCTTAGTTCAGAGTAGTTATTGCCTCAATATCCTTTTAATCCTCTGATTAAATTCCCAAACATCATTAAAAGGATAACGTACACAATACAATCGGTTATAAACCGTTCACGCAAAATTTCACGCTCCGAAACAAGAAGCACGTCGCGAGCCGCGATACAGATCGCGAGCCACGACAGCACGCTGGTCTCGACCCGTGACGGGTGTCACGACCAGTGACGACACCCAGGTCGTGACCCGCGACGGATGTCGCGACCAGTGACGACCTTCCTGTTTCGCTTGATTGTTTCACGTGTTTTGCGTCTTCTAATCTTAGCATACTAGACCTCCTCCTCTTCTAGTATAATACCATATGAACTTACAAACCCATTACCCTATAAATGTTCCAACAATCCTCCTCCCATTTATAGGTTAATGTTGAATGGTTTTTCAACTTGCTATAAATCACAAACAAGACATGCTCATGCATCATGGAAATATCTTATGATTGAATCTCCACTTAGTAAAAGTATACTTTACAATAATTTCGATCATAATGATAGACAAAGCTTTGAATCATACAACCACCACAAATCATTGAAGATACTAATACACATAAGCATAAACTTAGTTCTTAACCTCCGACGCCTATGAAGCCTTGGTGTCCATATCCATTCATAAGCGTTCCAAGTCAAGCCTTAGACTTGGTGAAGCGGCCAAACCTCTAGCTTATATAGGTAAATCTTTACGAACATGCTCCTATAATTGAGCACTTATCAAAGATTTATTAAGAAATTAAATTCAACCTCTTAACATTGTAGAATCAAGCACTAACCTTGGGATGTATTAAACAAGTGCTTCCAACCTTCAAGAGAAGTACTATCCTCATTGAATTCGAGATCTAACGTTGTATTAGACGTTAAATTGAGTTTTCCTTAACCATAGGTGATAGGTCGTTTCACTACCAAAAATAATTCCTAAGTCACCTAACTAGTATAGTCAGGCAAGTAGGGTCGAACCACTGAGGAAGGACAGTTAAAATCACAATTTGAACCAAGTTCACTAGTACTAACAATCAAAAGTTGGAGTTTTTGGTTAACTAATTGGAACGCAAACGAAAGAAGTGAATAAAATTCGATAATTAAAAACCTAGGGCTAATAGGATTCACTATGCATCGATCATGATTCAAGAACAATAATTGGGATAGGAATGAATTTAGGCAAAGGAAGATGTTGCTCTCGCAATCAAATTCCACAATTAAACAATAAAACAAGCTATCGCGATTATGGCTTAATTGTTCAAAGATAGAAATCCATCACTCAAACTCGCAGCTCTCGCTTATAGAATTGAGCGAATAATACTTGCAAATTGGCCAAACATGCAATCAATCCAAAACCCATCAATTGAATTGCCAAAACAAACCGATTTAAATCCTAAAAACTAACAAGAATCATGACCTTTGCATAGTTTCACCAAGCCCTAGAAGAAAGTCTACTCACTATTCATAATTGAATTAACAAGAACAATAACAATAAAAACCCTAGAATTCATGATTGAAAACTAAAAGAAACAAAGAATTAACAATAATAAACTATATTGGAAAGCAAAACAATAATTAAAATTGATAAAGAACAATGGAAGAAAATACCTCAAAACTTGGATTAATGGAGAAAATTAGGGTTCAAGGTTGAAGAAGAAGAAGAGAATGGAAAAACGTAATGCTGGCCTCCTTTTTGGTTTTCTTTCTTTTCCTCTAGCTTAATCTAAAACATAACATTCTAGTCTATCTCCTTTCTAACTTAAAGAAAAAATAAAATAAAAAGTAGTACAAAACTAGGAGAGTAGTGGAAAGGACATGTGGCGCACGGCCCAGCTGAGGTCCGACCAGCGGACGCTGGTGGCCCAGAGGACGAAGCAGTGGCGGCTGCTGCGAAAGAGAAAAACCAGCGTGCGCTGGTTTTGATCCTGGACCACTGGCTCAACTTCGGAAGCTTGTATCTCATGTTCTAGGCATCGTCTTGGGGCGTGTGACCCACCGTTGCGAAGCTCTTCGAGTCTAGTTTCCAATGCATTTTGAATCGCATTAATACGATAAGTACAGCTCGAGATATGGCCAAAATAGTGCAGGGTGGTCAAACTGATCTTTCGCAAACAATGTTATTTCTTCAATTCTAGCTCTATTAACCCCAATAAGCTATGCCATTACCCTTATGAATGTCAAATAAGCTTCATATGATGTAAATCTTCGTATAGAACATCCATGATCACCAACTCTCCTTGTACAATCATCCACTTCGTGTCATCTTGCTCCGAAAGCTTCCAAATAGCTATAAAACTACCTGAAAAGTTAAGAAACACAAACGAAGCGTAATAGAGCACAAAAATGGATAATTTATGCAGTTAATGCCTAAAATGCAACTATATGGACTAATATGCAACTAATATGCGACTAAAATATGCCTAAAAACTCTATACCATTGTGTTTCATCAATAGGTTGTTCAATAGGCTTAAGACCCATCCCTTTGTTCATTTTGTTCACTAGTTCCATTGGCAACGGTTTAGTAAATGTATCCGCCAAGTTCAAACTAGACCGAACAAAATCAATAGTTATACAACCATTCCTTATCATTTCACTCACATAGCTATGTCTAACTCCAATGTGTCTTGACTTGCCATTATAGACTTCACTATAAGCTTTAGCTATGGTTGATGCACTATCACAATGAATAGCAAGAGGTGACATAGGTTTGACCCATAAGTCAACCTCACTCAACACATTCCTTAGCCATTCCGTTTCTTAGCAACAAGATGCCAATGCAATGAATTCCGATGCCATAGTTGAATCCGTTATACATGTTTGCTTCTTGGATGCCCATGAAATAGCACCTCCTCCAAGAAGAAACACCCATCCACTTGTGGATGAATAATCTTCCTTATTGGAAATCCAACTAGCATCCGAGTAACCTTCTAGAATAGAAGGTTCTCCTTTGTAAGTTATGACATAATCCAAGGTTTTATTCAAATACCTAAGCACTCTTCTCAATGCTTGCCAATCCAACATACTAGGATTACTAGTATACCTACTGAGCTTACCAATAACAAAAGCTATATCCGGCCGAGTGCTAGTCATAGCATACATCAAGCTTCCAATTAAGCTTGCTTACTCCAATTGTGAAATAGGAGAACCACTACTCGGAACCAAGTGAACACTAGGATCCATAGGAGTAGCAAAATGAGTCGAGTTCGATTCATTAAACCTCTTGATCACTTTCTCAATGTAATGAGATTATGATAAATATATTGACCCTTTACCTCTCACTATTCTAATACCTAGAATAACATCCGCTTCACCCAAATCTTTCATTGAGAAGCTAGTAAAGAGAAAGGCTTTGGTCTTTTCCACTTGTTCCAAATCAGTCCCAAAGATAAGCATATCATCAACATATAAGGAAATTATAACTCCATTACCATTATTATCAAATTTACTATATACACACTTATCAGACTGATTTATTTTGAACCCACTAGATAAAATAACTTCATCAAATTTTTGATGCCATTGCTTAAGTGCTTGCTTAAGGCCATACAAAGATCTATCTAGTTTGCAAACCTTAGTCTCTTGTCCTTTGACTACAAAACCTAGGGGTGTTCATTTCGGATATCCGATCCGATCCGATCCGAAAATTTCAAATCGGGAAAAATGCGATCCGAATCCGATCCGGAAAATTTCGGATCGGATCGGATATCCGAAATTTCGGATATCCGAAAAATAAAAAAAATTGAAATTTTCAAAAGAAAAGTTCTTAAAATATGTTCCGGATCGGATCATCGGATATTTCGGATATCCGACCTTAAAAACGGATATTTCGGATCGGATATCCGAAAAATTTCGAAAAAATCCGAAAAATTCCAATATTTCGGATATTTTCGGATATCCGAAACTAAAAAAATCCGATCCGTACCCGATCCGAAAATTTTCGGATATCCGATCCGAAATATCCGAAAACTTAAAAAGCGGATCGGATATCCGAAAAATCGGATCGGATCGACCGGATCACGGATCGGATCGCTCGGGTCGGATATTTTGAACACCCCTAACAAAACCTTCAGTTTGATTCATGTACACTTCCTCCTCCAATTCACCATTAAGGAAGGCAGTTTTGACATCCATTTGGTGAATTACTAGACCATGAATCGCAGCTAATGCTATCATAAGTCTAATGGTAGCTATTCTAGCAACCGGAGCATAAGTGTTGTTGTAGTCTAACATCTACTGCTCTTTTGGGACACTTGGGCTTATCGAGCCGTACACGTGTCACCTGAGTTAAAGAGAAGAAATGCCTTGCATCTTTGGGCTACCCTCAGGAGAGTTAAAAGGTCTAGATTCTGGCCCAGCAGTCAGAGCCCAACAATGTAAGGAGGCTGAAGGAGATTGGTTAATAGAAATCCACTAGTCATGATCTGCCACGTGTCGTGTTTTGATTCCTCACCCAATCAGAAGCCACTATTCTAGGGCGGGTATTAAGGATAGTTTGTCAACTTGCTATCACTATAAATACCCCTAAAATCGGGAGACACACAATTCAATGCAAACGGTGTAAAGTTACTCGAAAAACTATCCTCTCACTTTCTCTCTCTATCTCTATATTTCTCTTTCCACTCCCGATACCCGACTTAAGCTTCGGAGGGGGGAACCACTACCCAAACCTCCGGGGTGGGTCCCTTTTTGCAGGTTCGGGAACGAAGCTCGAGCTTGGACTTGGTTGATTCGGGACATTGTTGCACAAGTCTCCAAAGAAGAACATCTAAGGGATAATAGTTTACTTGCTCGACAAGAAAGCACCATCTACAGCTTACTTGTTGGACAAGCGGACAAAACATTTGGCGCCGTCTGTGGGGAGACGCAGCGATGACTGATTGTCAATCGTCCAACCTTGCCAGAAACCGAAGTCTTCAGGTTAATGTCGAAGACACAGTAGAACACGAGAGACCACCTCGAGGAAGGGATAGACCCCCGTCCATCGTCCAGGTTACTGGACCAAGCCAAAGAACTTGTCATTCAAGAGAATCTTGAACGTCCTAAGGTGCCGCCCATCTAGAGAACGCCTTGAATGATTTCCAGGCAAAGATGGGCGACAGTCGTCCAGGAATGTATCAAGAGCAATATGTTGTTTTTCCGCTTAACCCCGAGCCGGCCGCTAACAATCCACCTCCCCCTAGGGGACGTTCCCAAGACGATCGTCCGGTGTCCTAGTCGACTGTTCGTCGAGAACCCTCTAGGAGAACGGCAGGAGGAAAGCAACCAGAGGATAAGGGTCAGCGAAGGAAGATGGACTGGAACCTGGTGGTAAGGACCCAGGACCATGTTCGTCCAAGCGGGCACCGAATGGAAACAGATGCCAGAGAATATCTAGACGCAAAGAGAGCGGCAGCAATACAACGATCAGCGACAGGTTCTACATCATACCTGAGAGACCCTCCTTTGAGGTTGTCGTCCAGAGGGGAGGGACGAAGTTTAAGTCACTCTCTTGTTCATCCACGACAAGAGAAGACAGTGGCTCAACCCATGGCCTATAGGCGTCCATTGCCTGCAAACACATCGTCTGACCCGGTGTTAAAGGAATATCGTAAGGAGTACATACCCATTGAGGGACAGATGGGAGCCCTCCAGATTAACTGGCCCACTCCATTCTCGGCCAGGATAATGGAGGCGCCCCCTTCCCAAAGGTTAAACTCCCTACTATAGAACCTTTTGATGGAACAACAGATCCCGATGATCACTTGTGCGCTTACAAACATCGGATGTACGTCCAAGGAGTAGATGATGCTACTGGTGTAAGAACTTCCCAAGAACTCGAAGGGAGTAGCTCGAAGTGGTTTAACAATCTTCCACCTAATTCGGCTAATAATTTCACGGAACTCGTTTCTTATTCACTAGTCACTTTGTTGCCAACAAGCAAGAACAAAAAACAAGCATGCACCTAAGCAAGGTCGTCCAGGGGACCTAAGGAGGCTCTTAGAAGTTTCGTTAAGAGATTCAACCTTGAAGCCCTTCGAGATCCAAGATCTTAATCTTCGGAGTGGCCTTTGACGCCTTCATAAGGGGTCTAAGGCCAGAAGCTTTAAGTTTGATCTTGTTAAAAAGAAAATCTCCACTCTTGCCGAAGCCTTAAGGGAAGCCGAAGCGTTTATTCACGCTACCGAAGTGTGCCGAGGCAAAGCATCCCGAGTCTAAGAAGCCCGAAGAGGTTGCTCGACCCAAAGAAGAGCAACCCCAAGAAAGCCGAGACTTGGGCTATAACCTCCACTACTTCATCTAGAAGGAACAAGAGAAAAGAGGCTGAGCCATCCTCATCCAACCCTATTGAATTTAACAAGGACCAATACTCCATTCTCATGGAGATTAAGGATCAATATGAGTTGAAGGCCCCAGCTGAAATGAAAACCCCTTATAGAAATAGGGATAAGAGCAAGTATTGCCACTTCCACAAGGATTGCGGTCACGAAACTAATGAATGTAAGCACCTCAAGAAGGCTTTGGAGGAGCTAGCTCGAAAGGGAAAGATGAACTCCTATATGCCTCAAGGGGGAAGGAAGTTTCAAAGAAAAGACAATTGGCAGACTAAGAAGAAGGAAAGTGAGAGCACGTGACGAGGATGTTGTTCTCGTAATTTCGGAGGGTTTCTTGCTGGAGGACCAACCAATAGAGGCCACAAAAACTACCTTAGGGAGCTTGGCCAAGTTTTGTTAGCTGATCAAACAAAGGCTGAGCCCTTCCCAAGGGTGGTAGTTAGTGAGCAAGATCGGGGCAGGTTGAGGACTCCCCATGACGATCCATTGGTTGTAGAGATGAAAATAGCAAACTTGAGAGTAAGAAGAATTCTGATCGACACTGGAAGCTCGACGGACATCACGGCCGATCGTTTGTCCGCATTAAAATTTGATGAGAAGAACTTGGTTCCCGTTCACCATCCCATCATAGGGTTTGGGGGAGGAGTCATCCACCCAATGGGAACTGTTACTTTGCCTGTTCGAGTGGGAGAAAAGGATGCCGCTAGAACTTTGTTTATCAAGTTCTTGGTAGTCCGAGATTTGACAGACCTCTACAATGTCATTCTCGGGCGACCAACTCGAATCACGTCAAAGCCGTTATAGTTACCCACCCGATGTTGATGAAGTATGAGTGTGATGATGGCAAGATTGGCTCATTATATGGGGACCAGCAGGTGGCTAGGGAGTGTTATCTGACTACCCTCAAGCCGTCATCATGGAAGATGTGCAATGAAGATCAGACGCAGGTTGCTGGTGAAAGGAAAACGTCTGAAATAGAGAAGGATAAGACGAAGGTGGTTAGCGAGAGGAAAACGTCCGAATAGTCAAGGACCACTTGGCCTCATTAAAAGCGGCCATTGAGAGCCCTCGACGCCTCTCGCTCCCTCAAGGAAGGCGTCCGAGCATCTTCCCACAAGAAAAGAGAAAATATGAAATCATCAAGGAAGAGCCTCCCTTGTCCGAAGAAGTGATGGCCATCGTGGGACTAGCAATAGAGCGCCGTAACTGCCCGAGGCCCCGTAAGACGTCCGTCCTGGATGAGGCTCGCCCAGCAGCGAACCTTGAAAATTGGTTCTTCACTCTCTTTGGGCTTAAAAAGCCTCTTAATCGGCCCCTACCGAAAGAATTTCGGGACGTGTTTGCCTATTGTGTTGAAGAAATGCCTCGGAATTGATCCGTAAGTAGCCGTCCATCGGTTAAATGTTGATCCAAAAACAAAATCTCGTTCGTCGAAGAAGAGGCATTTGGGACCTGGGCTAGAAATGCGGTTGACCAAGAAGTTCAGAAGTTGTTGGAATCCAAGTTCATCAAAGAAACCTATTACCCAGACTGGATAGCAAATGTGGTCATGGTGCCAAAGCCCAATGGCACCTGGAGGATGTGTGTGGACTACACTGATCTCAACAAGGCTTGTCCTAAGGACAGTTTCCCCTTGCCTAAGTTGGATCGTCCGGTGGACTCTACAACCGGGTCATGCTTTGGCCGAGCTTCATGGACGCTTATTCGGCTTTCATCAAATCCCAATGTGGCCTCGAGGATCGGGACAAGACGTCCTTCATTACGGAAAAAGGGACTGTATGGCCGGGTCGAGAATGCCATTCGGCTGCGCAATGCCCCGGCCACTTTTCAAAGATTGATCAATACTGTTTTTCAGCCACAATTGGGAAGAAATATGGAGGCATACATTGACGATATGATAGTCAAAAGCCGTCAAGAAGAAAATCATGTTGGTGATTTGAGAGAAACCTTTGAAACTCTCAGGAAATACAAGTTAAAGCTGAACCCCAGCAAATGTGTGTTTGGAGTTTTGTCGGGGAAGTTTTTAGGCTTTTTGGTGGATCAAAGGGGAATTGAAGCAAATCCCGAAAAGATACAAGCTATTTTAGACATGAAGTCTCCGTCAAAGGTGAAGGAAGTTCGGAGGGCGACGGGTTGCTTGGTCGCCCTTGGACGTTTCTTGTCTAAGTCGGGCGACAAGTGCCATCACTTCTTCGCCACAATTAAGAAGAAAGCAAAGTTTGAATGGACAAATGAGGCGGAGCAAGCACTACTGAAAAGGTCAAGGACCACCTTGGCACCTTGCCTAGGTTGATCGGCCCAGTGAGGGGAGAAGCTGTTTGTATATTTGGCGTTGTCCGCTCAAGTTGTGAGTCTTTGCCGTCATTGGCCGAAAGAGAATCCGTCCAAGTCCCAATATACTTCGTGAGTCACGTACTCAAAGACGCGGAAAATAGGTACACTCCCGTTGAGAAGTTTGGATTGGCACTCGTCATGGCCAGCAGAAAGCTAAGGCCCTATTTCTTGGCGCACAGTATACTCGTCTACACTGATCAGCCTTTGAAGCAAGTTCTACTGAAGATGGAAGCTGCTGGACGAATGTTAAAATGGGCGGTGGAGCTTAACATGTTTGATATATCCTTTGAACCAAGGACAGCCATTAAAGGGCAAGCCTTGGCGGATTTTATAGTCGAACTTACTCGGCCGGCCATAGAGCCGATATCCGATCCAAAGAAGAGGAAGAAGGCATTGGACGCTCATGGTTGATGGCTCGTCCACAATCAATGGATGTGGAGCAGAATCATTTGCCAATCTCCCGAAGGGGGACAAGTTTGAATATGCATTAAGGTTCCAGTTCGTGGCATCCAATAACGAAGCCGAATATGAGGCACTCTTGGCGGAATCAAAATGTGCAAAGCGCCGGAGCTGCTGAGATCGAGGCCAAATCGGACTCCCTCTTAGTGGTCGACTGGGTTAATGGAGATTTTGAATGCAAAGAAGCATCAATGAGCAAATACATGCAACTCATCAAAGATGAGATAGAGCCATTAAAACGATTTGTCCTCGACCAAGTACCAAGGTCGAAAATCATCAGCGGATGCACTCTCGAGGTTAGCCGGCTCGACTGAAGGTGATGTGCCAAGAACAGTATTTTGGGAAGTCAAACCCAAAAAGAGCATAGATC